>JAQFZX010003103.1:0-14214 GCA_034682405.1 Hydroisotoma schaefferi | reverse complement strand
AAATTCGACCGTGACCGTGAAAGCCGACCGTAGCCGTAAAATTCGACCGTGACCGTGAAAGCCGACCGTGACCGTGAGGCCGCCACAAACGTGTCTACAGCAAAGGGGATTCGAGCAACAACTTAAACCAGGACAAAGGAAGTATCTGCAGCCGCAGCGTCTGGTCTCTCAAGCTCTGCGACGCGAGACGCGACCTCGTGACCTTTAGACAAGTTTAGAAGCTTGCTAGCCGACCGCAGAAAATACTAGACTAGTAACTTACAATTTTAAGAAGAACAGTCATTTTTAGCATCCCACGTAAGACTCAAAATTCAAAACGACGCTGTATTAATCGTCTATAAAATAAATTATAGTAGAATTGGAAGGAAGCAACGTGGGTAATTCCTTGTAATTTAATGATTTAGATAACGCTGGAAATGTCTAACGACCGTTGTATTAAACAACTGCGGAACAAGCTGTGTCCAAGAGTGACGAATAGAGCTGACGACGGGGTCATCTTATCGGTTTTTGAAAAAGAAGCAAGGTATTTAGAGCTTATTGTAAATGAGGTGGTTGTTGGTGATAAGGAGACAGGACTCAAAAGGTCCAATTCGGTTATCATATTTGGTCCTCCTGGGTCGGGAAAAACCACTGTAAGATTTATTTATTTGTGATTTTTTTGAAGGTTTTAATTTAAATATATTACATTTTGACTTTGATTGATTGAGAGTTAATCCGAATTTCTTTCCAGTTTGTCGGTTCCATTCTTGTGAAACTTTCGAAAAATGAAGCGTTTATGAAGTCAAGGGTTCTTGTAAATTTGAACGGGAAGCTGTGTCCAGACTTCCGTAGCTCGGTTGAAGAAATATGTTATCAGTTGAAGTTTCCAGATCTTGAAGAAGCTGTAGGAAGCATGGAATATGGAGCGATTAATGAACTGCATGCTACAAGAAACTTCGATGGTTGGGGGTTTTTTTTTACTAAAAAAAATTTATTCTGTTACTAAAACCAGACTAGACATTTAATTGTTATTAACACCTTATTTTTTTTTAGACCAACTGGAACAGACGATGGTATTTCTACGGACTAGTATGGAGACGTTAAACAAGTCAATTGTTTTCATTTTAGACAACTTAGAACTATTTGCCGACCACCCTAATCAAGGACTGCTGTATAACTTATTTGATTTGGCTTCGAATGCGAAGTTGTCCGTTCCAATTCTTATTATTGGTTTAACTAATCGTATGGATTTGTTGGAACTGTTCGAAAAGCGAGTGAAATCAAGGTTTTCCCATCGGCAGATTAATTTGGTTGGCAAGTACGAGTTTACCAAGTACCTTGAAATTGCTCAGAATTTACTTTTTGTACCACAGGTATTATTTTTTGTATTCATTAATAATTTATTTTGATGCCATGATGCCAATGTTACAATTAAAACCATTCTAAGTTTTAGCTCTTTTTGAGTCGTCTGATTTACTATAATACAAACTTTGCAGGAAATTGCTTGGAATGAAGAGATTTCCTCCTTGTTCGCAAAAAACGAAGCTATAAAATTGTTTCGATGCATTTTTGATACGGACAAATCTATTAAGCAGCTTGTCTCATTTTTGGTATGCATTTTTTTTCATGTTTTATGTTTGGTTTTAAAAGACGGCTAGGGCTTAGATTAAATTATGAATGATTTTGAAGTACATGGTGAGCCTTGAAATTGAGCAATCGATAACGCTATCCAATCTGCAGAATGTATTCCAGCAAAAATTTAAATGCGATACGCATCTGAAAATTGCCCTCGACCTTCCAGTCACTGACCTTCTAGTTGTAAGAAGTTAACGCAATTGTAAAAAGCTGAACTAGTCCTAAAATACAATCTGAAGTTGCTAAAATCCTTACTTTTAATTTAGTTGCTGTCTATCTACAAGCAAATGCAAACCAACAATCAGCAAGCATGGCAGCCTAATGCTCTGTTTAAAATTGTGGAAAAAATATATTTCTCATCTGGCTTACGGAAAGAAGACTTCCTAAAATCTATATCAAAATTAGAGGTCAGTGATTGGTAATTTTACTCCATGTGAGACGGTCACAATAAAAAGCTAGGAATTGGGAAGAATGTTTAATGATATTGAAGTTATACTACAAATTAATTTTGTTTAGTCTCTCGAACTAATTATTGCCATGAGTGGAACACAGCGAAATTATGGAATCCCAGTCAATAACAGAGGAGAGATGTATTTCAAATGTGAAATTGCAATTCCAGAATTTCAGGAAATATGGAAACGATACCCACATATTCCCAGCAGTGTTAGAGAGCTACTCTAAGGACAAGTAAGGCTACCACTAGGAATATTAGCTTTAATTTGAGTGCATTTCATTTTATTTCAACCTTGCAATTAAAAATATGAGTTTGTAGTATTTATACATAGTAAGTTGCATATTTTATTTTGTCTATTGTCTGTATTAGTAAGAGAATGTGTTCTATAATTTATTCCAATTTTATTTCATCCATAAAGGGACTTTTTCTGAGATCAAGGGAGACTGTTAATATGATCTTAATCTGATAAGTCAAAGATTACATGTATGGATAAAATAGACGCGTATCCTTTAGCCACGAATTGAAGTACATATCATTAAACGGACAAAATAAAGTAATCAACCCAAAGTCTGATCTTTGTTCTCCAGCTTTGTATTGATCGAAAGGTTAAAAAGCTGGCCATATGGAAAGATAACCTGGACAGAATCTAGTATAATGTCTGCATGTGTGATTTAGATGGAAAGAAGGAATGGGATTAAAATAAGATCACGAGATAGGGGGTCGTTTCTATTACATTTAGCTTTAGCCTGCGTTGCACAGGTTGCTCTCTCAATTTCCCTGCAGCTGTAGTTCAATTCCAATCCAATCTCCAATGGATATGGCAGTAAATGATTCATTTTTAACTGTGTAGAGGCAGATATTTAGACTCAGTAAGTAAATAGTGAGGGTCTAATTAGATAAATATATTCATGGGTGGTGGCTGAGTTAGTTAGCTGCCGTTTATTTCATATTTTTCGTTTATTATCCTCAGAAATATTTTATTCTGAAGGTTTCGTTACTCCAATACGGACCTTTTAGTTTTAACTTTCCTGAAAGGGAAGGGATATCCATTTTTTGGTAAGACGTAGCTCGTTTAAGTATTGGTTAATGAGTTAAATGAAAGTCCTGGGTTGAAATTGGCAAGGTTTTAACTAAATTTATTAATTTTTACAGTTAGTTTGAAATCAATCCAGCCGTTTCGTTGGAATTGATCAAGTCGTCATCATGTCGTCTCTGTTTCAAAGTGAGGAGATGACACTATGTCAGCTTTTCTTACAATCCGAAGCTGCTTATCACTGCATCAGTGAGCTGGGGGAGTTGGGCTTGGCTCAGTTCCGAGATGTAAGCTAACGCAGAGCTAAACTAAACTACTCATCCTTACTTATTATACATTTTCATTTATTTCTTAAGGAACTGCTGTATTTCTTTCAATTTATAGCTGAATCCGGATGTTAACGCTTTCCAGCGAAAATTTGTGAATGAAGTGCGAAGATGTGATGAAATGGAACGAAAGCTGCGGTATTTGGAAAAGGAGATAAAAAAGGATGAAATACCTATGCTCGATACTGGAGAAAATCCAGATGCGCCCCTGCCGAGGGAAATGATTGATTTGGAGGTGGGTGTGTCCCTTTTAAAGCTTACTTTAATATAACCTCGCCTTTTTTAAGCATTTAAAGTAGGCATTATGGCTATAAATAAAGCTGAGCTAAACTGAATTTGATTCCAGGCAACCTTCGAAAAGTTGGAAAACGAGCTAAGGGAAGTCAATCAAAATGCCGAAGCTTTGAAAAAGAACTACTTAGACCTTACTGAGCTTCGTCACATTCTTAGAAAAACTCAGGTTTTCTTTGATGAGGTACGCCGTTTATAACCCGTACTTATTGTCACTTGTTTTTCCGTTTGAGCTTATCCGTATTTCAGCGCTTCAGATAGCTTCAATGACACTTTTATATTTTATGTTGCTGTACGCGTCATACTGCCTACAGCCGAGCATTGCCATTTTGTACAGAAATATACATACTGCTTTATATGCTGAAGCTATGAATTTAATTCTGAGGGATTTTTATAATAGCTTTAAACTCATTCCTACTGAGATTTAAATCATCATTGTTCTAGCTCCTTAATATTCCAGCTTAAATATTTTCCCATCCTCTTTGTGTTCGCCTTTACTTCTTTTTGGGGTACTTACAATAGCTTGTTTAAAAACTATATCCTTTGCGATTAATGGATGCATTGTGTAGGGTGTTTATTTAACTTTGGTTTAACTTAGCATGTTTAGTACTGTACATGAACCAGTGCAGTGCCAGTTTTAAACGCATGTAAATTAATTTTAAAATTAATGTATGACAGCATGTAAATATTTTTGTCCATATTGTTGTTAGTGTTCAGTTTGTGAATTACATTCTAACTTTTAAGTGTGTAAATACTCATTTTCTAGTGATGTTTCGTAGTCTAACTAATATTGAAAACCTTCCTTTGGGTGCATGGTTGGTGACTGTAGATGGGTGCTGGAAGTGGATCTCCTGCCCGGTTAGTTGGTCAAGCTGCAACCTCGCCAACATCTCCCGAACATGATGAAACGGTTGGACTTCTGGCTGCAGAAGATACTCGGGGTTATCAAGCAACATCTAAGTTGGGGTAAATTTTGCTGATTACTTCAGTCCTGAGTTGTGTATCACAACTATTTTACTTAATTTTACTTAATTATATAAGAAAATACACCCCAAGCAATCGTTCCTTTTCCTTTCCCCAAAACTTCTACTAATGGTGGCGGTTACTGCATTGGCATTCTCGTAAATGTGATCTATGTTTGTGATTGTCCAGTCAACTTATTTATACAAAAATAAGTTGTTACTCAGCCTTTCCTAATTCCTCTTTACGACAGTTGAGACCACGAAAGTCAATTACTTCTAGTGGACGTCCTCAATTGTCAATGTTACGTATTAAAGCGCACAAGGCAAGGGTGTAGATCTCAGGTGGGCGTTGTATAGTTTAGTAAAACTAATGCAAAACATGCATTATGAAAATGCATAACGATAATTAATTAGAAAACTATAATTAACTCGCAATCGTAATCAGTTTACTTCCGTAGCGTAGATGCTCTTAGAGCGCAGGGTTAGTGAAACATAATTTGACCAAAGTCACATTGTAAACAGCTAAAAATATTAATTGTAAATATGTAATGAAAAAGCGTGAGGGTGAGGAAGGAACAGCTCCTGCAGATGTTATTAATTTACAAGAAGCAAGTTTTTCTGCCCCCATCGCCCCGGGTATGAATGCTCCACCGCAGCTTGGGTAAGTTATTGTACGAGATTGATAATAGACAGAGTACGGAAGCTACCATTTAATTAATAAGTAACCAGTCTCCGTCCAATGTAAATCGTGTTTGAGCCCTTCTCGTATCGTAACCAAAGCCAAAAGAAGCCTTAATTTATTATTTCCCATTTTTTGTTTATTTATGAACATGATTTTTATGACTTTATCGGGTAAATTAGATTTGTAGCAGGCGTCATTTTACGGGAGCGTTTACCAGCATTTGAGCGTTTGCTGTGGCGAACTTGTCGAGGTCTGGTTTATCTGCGTCAAGCAGAAATTGAGACGCCCTTGGAAGACCCTAGCTCTGTAAGTTGCATATGAGTATGAGTATAAGAGCAGTGAATACAAAGTTATGTTAATTGAAATTAAAAGTGGATTTAAAACGCATCTTTTTCAGGGGGACCAAGTGTACAAATCCGTATTTGTCATATTTTTTCAAGGAGATCAGTTGAAAACTCGAGTCAAGAAGATATGTGAGGGATTCAGGGCAACTTTGTATCCTTGTCCAGAAACGCCTGCTGAAAGGCGTGAGATGAGCATTGGTGTTATGACTCGTATTGAAGACTTGAATACGGTACGAGAATATATAACCCTTCATGTAAATATTAATTTTACCAACTTAATCCTTGTTTTATGTAGGTATTAAGTCAAACGCAAGACCATCGTCACCGAGTCCTCGTATCGGCTTCAAAGCAGATCAAAATTTGGTTTGTTAAAGTACGGAAAATCAAGGCCATTTACCATACATTAAATCTATTCAATGTGGATGTCACCGAAAAATGTCTGGTTGCTGAATGCTGGATTCCAGTCATTGATTTGGAAAACATTCAAGTGGCAATGAGACGTGGAACGGTACTTATTTACTCCAAACAATTTCAAAGCTTGGTGATTATTTCTGAAGTTGCTTATAATTTCTAAATTACATTTTTAGGAGCGAGCTGGCTCGTCAGTACCTCCGATTCTAAATCGTATGCAAACCAAGGAAGACCCTCCAACCTTCAATCGATTGAACAAGTTCACTAGGGGATTCCAAAATCTGGTAGATGCTTACGGTATAGCGTCGTATAGAGAAGTCAATCCAGCCCCGTATACTATCATTACCTTCCCATTTTTGTTCGCAATTATGTTCGGAGATGCGGGTCATGCTTTGATTATGGTTCTTTTTGGGGCTTGGATGGTTATCAAAGAGAACAGTCTGATGAAATTAAAGACGAAAAATGAGGTGAGTTGATGAAATAAGTGGGCGTCTTAAAATTTGTGCTATGTATGCAATGCAATGAATGATTAACACATGCGTCTTTCTTTTATTAAGATCTGGACCATTTTTTTTGGTGGACGTTACATTATACTCTTGATGGGTATTTTCTCTTTTTACACCGGAGTCATTTACAATGATGTGTTTTCCAAATCTATCAATGTTTTCGGCTCATATTGGTACGTCAATCAAACAAGGGACCATATCATGCACGAGAAAGAAGTTATGTTGGACCCTAAAAATTCATTCTGGGATTACCCTTATCCTGTTGGAGTTGACCCTGTTTGGCAGGTTAGTTTCTTGGTTTGAAGGTTATGCCCTACCCATAATTCAATTTTTAGCAGTGATGGCAAGTTATTTATGGTTTTAAAATAGGTTGCAGATAACAAAATTGCATTTTTGAACGGTTACAAAATGAAAATCAGTATAATCCATGGCGTCGTTCACATGTTGTTTGGAGTTTCGCTTTCCCTTTGGAACCACATTTATTTCAGGAGGGCCATCAATATTTTCTGTGAATTCATTCCTCAAATCATCTTCATGATCTTCCTTTTCTCATATCTCTGCTTTCTGGTTTTCTATAAATGGGTACATTACGGAGCAAAAATGTTGGGTAAGCATTTAGAATGAGTTAAATTTATTCCAAAAATGATAGAAGCCTTCTACGGATTTATCTAATCACTGATTGCTTTTTTATTTTAGATCCGGCTCACAATGAGCATTGTGCCCCGTCAATTCTCATCACATTCATCAATATGGTACTGTTCAAGAATCCAGATACAGCAGTAGCCCCCTGTGAACCAGTTATGTTTGCAGGTCAAGCAATCCTTCAGAAGGCACTCTTACTCATTGCGTTATTGTGTGTTCCTTGGATGTTGTTTATCAAGCCTTTTCTACTGAGAAGTCAACACAACAAGGCTCATCCTCAAATCAAACATGGAAACGGTCTTGGTCAAAATGATTTGGAGTCTGGTAGAAGCACTGAAACAACCACTCCAAATGAAGAACACGGCGTTCCAGCAGTCCCAACTGCTCAGCCGTCTACAACTGCCGCAGCTAGTCAGGGAGGCGGTCACGGGGAGCATGGAGAGGAGTTCGAATTTTCTGAAATTTTCATCCATCAAGCAATTCATACAATTGAATACGTACTCGGATCAGTCAGTCATACGGCTAGTTATCTTCGACTCTGGGCTCTGAGTTTGGCTCATGCTCGTAAGTTATTGTTCGTATTAGATTCGCAGTGTAGAATTTTAAGTGCTGGTAGAATATTTTCATTACAAATTGGTTTTATAATACTTCTAGAGCTATCAGAAGTTCTATGGTCAATGGTACTTAGAATCGGACTTACTCAAACCCAGTGGTGGGGTGGCATCATACTATGGGCCATTTTTGGAGCATGGGCTGTTCTTACTGTCAGCATTTTAGTTTTGATGGAAGGGCTTAGTGCATTTTTGCACACACTTAGGCTTCATTGGTGAGTTAAAATAATAGTTACAAATATTTAAACCTCAAAAAGTCATCTTTGTGTAAAACGTGTGCATCCATTTTTCAGGGTTGAGTTCCAGAGCAAGTTTTATGCGGGGCAGGGCTACCTATTTACTCCATTCTGCTTCCGATCAATCATATCCGCTGCTGAAGGAAGTGACTCGGATTAATTTATCATTCATTATTAGCAGTTGCATTTAGGTAGGCCGTACATGATCTGATTCATTGTTCGCCTGAGTAGTACGATTTTTTGTAGTGTAATAATAGTATAGAAATCGTTAGACCAAAGTACGAGTACTTAACGATAGTTAGAAAACTTACTTTTTGTTAAACTTTGTTCTCATTTCATTACTTAACACTTTCATAATTCTAATGATTATTCCGGTCAATGTCAATCGATGGATACAACTTTAACTTTGGCTACAAGCCAACAAGCCACAAAATTTACCTTCAGAGTTTGGCCTTCATTGTGAAATTCACATCAATCAATTTAAAATATAAATTATGCTAATGAAATCAATGTGACATATCAGGTACCTGCCAACCTTCCTTTGTAAAAGACTTTGAATTATATAAAATTGTTACGGATGAACAAATGTAGTAGCAATATTAATGCTGTAGTAAAGTCCTACCTTTTCTTATAGACTACTGTTAAACTAACTTCCAATTATATTTCTGGCTTCCGTTTGCCTACATTCCTGTTGAAAATTCTCTGATCTAGATTATATTAGCATGGTTAGTAAAGAGCGTATTTATGTCTGCATCATTATTTCCAAGACCTTAGTTTTTATTTTCATAAAACAATGAACATCATAACTTCTAACAAATCAAAGTGCTTGCACAATACTGGACTTGGACTCCAGCACATCACAACTGAATAGTTTAAAACCGGTTCGCCGTTATCCATGGTATAAAATTAGGAATATTCACGTACGCTCCAGGAACTCCGGCAGCTATAAGAAAGAAAATACTAAAATCAATAACTTTGAAAGTTTGATAATACAATGCAGGGTCTAAGAAAGGCTGTGATGGCCAAAAAAAGCTAGAAATATTTTATACTTTGCTGTAACCCTTACCTCCGCAACCAATTCCCCACGAAACTAATCCTGCTAGTATCCATTGCGTTCCCGTAAAGCACACTAAGGGCGAACCTCCATCACCCTTTATAATTAATAATGAATGTATTCCCTTCCGATTTTTTCAGTCTCTAAACATTCTTTCAACGCTGACATTTTTTACCGTGCATGCATCCTTTCCAGCCTCACCACCAGCGCATACAAAACTTTGAGCGTTGAGAACAAACGCTGGCCCCAATCGCGTAGTACCGAACATCGTTTGACAAGTGACTGGATCTATAATCGGCAGATCAACTTCTTTCATTGTGCTGGAGTAAGTTCCACCGATGAATGCACTTGCTCCCCAACCGGAAACGAAGCATCTACAAATTATCATTTCATAAGAGATGCATGCATCTGACCACCGTCCGGAATCAGATGGTATGCAACAGAATGTCAAACCTTTGTCCAGTATATGCTGCAGTTGCAAGGGGCAAGCAGATCGGCCTGATGTTGGGATAAGCTACAAAATCTACAGCAAACGCTAGCTTTAAAACAGCAATGTCATTATTAAGATTGCTTGCTGTAAAACTCGGATTGATCCTGACAGCAGATACTGGAATTTCAATGTTTCGGTTTGGTTCTATATCCGAGTTGAGAATGAACTCTCCTAGTCTTACTTTAATGGAAAGTCTGCAAAACATTTGAGATCCGAATAATGGCTTACACATGCACTACTGCATGAAACAGTTCTAACAACAACTTATTAATTATGCATATACTCACGTTAAAGCGCTGACTTTATGGGCAGCTCTAGAAGTTTAATACTAAAAATTAATTATTTTCAGAAACTGTCTACGATGGCACCCGAATTAACGTAACCAAAAAATTGCATACATACGTCAATACCGTGTTACCGTCGATAAGAACACCTCCACCAATGTATGAATTATCAGACCCGAGAATCAAAGCCATCCAAGGGTACTCTGTATATGAAGCCTAGGAACATTTCATTTCATTAATGGATTCAGAATTATATAGTAATTTGTACAAATTATGGGAACTTTTATCTTAGCTTTTATAGCTAGCTACCTGCCCAAAAGCCACAGTATAAGTGGGAAACGGGATCAAGGGTTGAGTGCCACAGTTAAGGGGATTAGGGGGTGACACGGTCACCGGATTGGGTATGATGAGATTGCAGCATATCCTTGTTCCCGTGGGACAGGGGGGTGTGCCAGGCTAAATATTGACCTTTTTTTAAGCGACTTTTTTTTATGGATTTTTGTCATTTTATAGTATAAATGAATGCATACGTTGAATAAGATTCTAGGATCCAAAGCAGTAGCAAGGTCAGCGCAGTTTGATGGGACTGTACACTGGCAAGTTGGATTGCTAGATGCCGGCGTTACGACTGCTGGAGAAGGAGCCACAATTATTAGACCACCGCCTTAAAACAGTATACTTTTTGTGGTCACTCTAACAATTTAGCGATTAGCAAGAAAAGGGTCATATGAATCGGGGCAGGTACCGACTTAATAATTAGAGAGGTAGAGTTGTGTCGAAACCTACCTGTTTGCCCCTTTATGAGACAAATTGTACCCAAGATGAGGCATAAACCAAGTAGGATTCTAATAGATTGCATTTTAACTCCGAATCCGAGAGATGCAATATGTAAAATTAGGAAAATACTTCGTAGCTTGGTTGAAAAAATACTGCAGATATTCTCTTGCCGAGCTGACTTGACTGGTTCAAATAAAAAACTTCGACAAATGCTAGAGGTTTTATTATAATTTTTCCAATGAGGTTTTAAGGTCAATAAATCGCTGATTCATGTAATGAGCCTGGAGCATTGGGTTTGCATGAGGGGAAGTTCCAAAAAGAACTGCGATAACAAATTAAAATGGATGAAAAGAGCAACGGCAATTATATCAAATGATTTTGGAAAAAGACTCTACTTTGACCTAGCGAAGCATTCAATTTCATAGATTTGTAGGCTATTTCGGCTGCATAATTAGCTATTTCTGCCCATTCTGCCGTAAACAAAACTATGTAATATTCACCAATTGTATAACTCAGTCACATCCGCAAAATGTAAAGGTCGTCAAGCCTATGCTTATTTATCCTTCAAAATCGTATTAAAAGCTGACCTGTTTCGGTTGCATGCGTGCAAATAAATGCAAACCGTTCAGCAGTATTTTATGCATTCTTTTATCTCGAACAATTTAGTTCCAAAATCCAAAACTGCAGCCACAAATGTTATAAATCCAGTCAGAAAACAAATCTCTGATCTCTGATGCTATATTGCAAATTTCTATCATAATTTAAACGTACAAATGGAATGAAAGTTAGCGAAAAAGTACCTACAAGAAATGGTCTGCTTTTACAAAAACTACCATAAATGTCAAAGGGCATACGACAAAATTGTATGAGGGTCAAGGGTCAAGGGTCAAGTAAGCTTTCACTCAACATCAATCAAAGCCATATACTGCTGCAGAGAGACTGACTGAAAGTAATAAATCCCTTTACATTAAATTAAAAACGCTCTCAGAAGCGTTTACTACAAGCTCCAAACCAGGAAATGCATCGCTTTTTCGCATTATAATTCCTATCCCATCGTTCGGGATTCTAATTTCTAATGTATAAAATACATTAATTTCAACATAAAGTCCCAGCAATTCTAACACAAACTCTTCTACTTTAATCCAATTAATTACACCCAATTTCATTACCTAAAATTACACATAGATTTCTTTCCAAAAAGCGTTACATTTGGCTGACGAAATAAGGTATCTCACGAAGGTGAAAAAAGCACCGTAACCAGCACAAAAAGACATGCCCCAAACCCTACTTTACCAAGCTCTAGTCGAGAGTGGCAAAATCCAACTTACAACTTTCATTTCTACTTTCTCCACAAATTCCCATCATTTTATGGAAAATTAAACTAATTTTGGTATTTTTCAAAACCCCGAAATATTTTTTTTGGTGCGGGTGACTAAATAATTCGGAGCGGACATAACCTTCCCTTTCGGACTCTGTTGGTCAAGTGGCAAAAAAGTTTTGTGAAAATAACAATCACTCCGCCTCAGCTTGTTGGGGCGTAGCGCTGCAAATGTACGTATTTTTTCAGTAGTAAATGCAGAATAACGCAGACATTATACGCTTTTTGCTCACTTTTGGCCATTGTTTACTGCAGAAATCCGGAGAGCGTTTTGAGATTATATGAAAAATTTTGCATGCTACAAACAAAAAAAGCATTATTTAAAAAAGCATTTTAAAAACATTCACTACTTTAAAAATGCTTATGTGCTTTTTAGAATACTATGTAAAGTGAATATTGGATTGGAATTGGAATGATGATTTTTAATGCCGTATGTTTTTATTCTTTGCCAAGACCCATGCATCCAGAATATGTTGTTGCAATGCTTCAATGAAATTTTGAAAGCCCTATCCCTACGATGTTAAACATAGCCCCTCCCTATCCCACAATGCTATACTGGAGAAATATGCTTTTGCTATTTTAATTCAGCCTCAGGGAAAGTATGCGTGCATGGTGAAAGGAATGCCTTTTATACATATTCAATCTTATATGAGTGAAAGTTAGGTAACTATTTGAAACCTTTTTTTTATTAATAAATAATAATGCATGGCATTTCATTTGCAGATCTCTGACTCTTGAAACTGGAGACTAGACAATGACACTAGCTAGTGTGGAAGAACTGCTCACGAAATGTGCAAACTGTCTCAAAATATTCGAAACAGACTCAGAACGTGTGACCTCTCTTCGACTGACAAATCGGAGGGAGCCTTTACAAAATGAGGATCACGTTCACGATCACGATCACCCCGAATTTGTCCAATCTCACGGGTCGGGCTTATCAGAAAACCTGGCGATTGTTCAGTTATCCAAAGATAATCTGGTGGAGCAAGAGCAAGATCCTGAACTTGAGCACCAGGAATCCCTCTCAGTAACGGTGACGTTCGACGAGTCCCAGTTTATGGAAGCTACAGGGGGTAGCATTCAACTGCATCCTGTAACTGAGGAGGAAACACAACGCCTTATTGAAGAGGGGGTTAACATTATTGTGGAGAAGAAACCTTTCATCAGTTCTTCTATAGTGGAAGAAACGCCTGAGCCAATGGAGCATATGCAAAATAGCAATGAACAAGTAAATCCTGGGGATGGGGAAAGTTTAATTCATGAGCAAGAAGGTGAATTACAGGATGAGGACACCACAAGCGTCAGTATCTTGGAGGCAGTATCATATATTTTCAAAATACCGTTGGAAATACCGTCGGATTCGGAGAACTTTGAGGAGAAACAGAAACTTGGCTGGAGAAAAGATGACCCATGTGCTCTATGCATTAAGTGCGCTGATATTGTTGGAACCCTTTATGCAGCCTTCCATGAGTTTAATGAGATTTCGGATAAGTTATCTTATATTTCCAAAGGAATTTCGAATAGAAACCTGCACTTAGTTCGGGAGGTGGTTCCAGAGCCAGAGACTGTAATTCCGGATCCGGATGATAAGACCGCAGCGGTAGATACTGGCGTTATTTTTACTGAGCGCAAAAAAGTTGTTCGAAAGAAACGATTACCTCGGGCAAAACAACCAATTCCGAAAAAAGTTAGTGGAGGTGAAGAAATGGAAGAAGCGGATGTGGACAAAACAACTTTTGTTGATGAGATATCCGAATCCGAAGAAGAGATTTTTGGAGGCGTAAATGAAAATCACTCATCGGATTCTAACTCTTTGTCTGACTTAGAAGAGGCAATCCAGAGTCAAGGTATATTCTTTGTTGAAGTTTGTATGAGTTGATTTAGGTTTTAGGGGGCTTAAAGAGTTATTTTTTAACAAATCTAATAATCGCTTATTTGTACAGAGGAATCGTCGGAGCCAAGAATAACGCGAGTTTCTACAAGAAATAGAACAGCTAAGAAACAGCCGTCAGACTACGAAGAACTAGAATCCTCTGAAGAAGAACCGGAGCCTTTATTTGAGGATGATGAAGAAGAAGATCCCAATTTTAATAATGAAGAAGAATGTAAGAATACTTGT
>JAQFZX010003102.1:0-14242 GCA_034682405.1 Hydroisotoma schaefferi | reverse complement strand
GATCTAAAAAGACTCTTTTTAGCATTGGATTCCCTATCTCCGAAGCCAAAGTTTCCTTAACGATTACTCGCCCTTAATTTAATTAATTTTTCCTCTGAAAAAAACATTTCCTCCTGTGCAAACATTTTCAAAACGATGTTCAAACATTGACTAACTCTTCTTTCCCTCTTAAGTTACATCCACCTTTGTTTTACTAACCAAGAAAAAATCCCCCTTGTAAAAATAAGTAATATTTTTGCAAAACAAAACAATGTCCACAATTTAAGTTCCTTGTCCTTGCAACTACTCCCACTTTACAGCTTTCTTTCCATGTCCAGCTATTGAGTTACTTGATATTTTCACACAGAAATTATAACAAAAACATACACATTCTGAAGCTAAAGAAGCAGCCCATTCTTGTATCGGATTTTTGGGAAAGAAAGCACTCCATTTCCCTTAATATGTGAGTTAGGGAGTGGACGCTAAGTAAACAAGGTCGTAACT
Organism: Hydroisotoma schaefferi; assembly: GCA_034682405.1. NCBI lineage: Eukaryota > Metazoa > Arthropoda > Collembola > Entomobryomorpha > Isotomidae > Hydroisotoma > Hydroisotoma schaefferi. The sequence goes on along the minus strand of JAQFZX010003102.1, from coordinate 13,759 downwards.
TCTTATGGAAACAAAAGAGAGCCTAGATTATCCTTTTGGAGATAATCCTTTCGTACATTTACTGGGAAAAGTTATGTCACTTTCATTGTCATTATCATTCTCATGCGAAAGTCTGGGCTTATCTTTAATTAAATTGGGTCAGTAAGTTAAGTTTGTATGCGTGTCTGTCTGGAGAGGTTAAATTGGTTGAATCCTGTTCTTTAGGGAGGAAGTGGACCATTTTTAGTGGGCATTCAATTAAATTTTAACGTTTGTCTCTGCAATTAAACTGAATTATAGTTTCTCACTCACGTATGCCTTCAGAGAACACTTTATAATCTATTATCATTGGATCATTTATTGTATGTTAAAAAACTGTTTTACGTGTCCTCAAAATGATTCCAATTTACTTGAAAATATTCCATTTATATTACCCTATTAATCTACAAGATAAAAGATACAGTATACGGGCTACTATTACATTATTATAGGGCTTGAGTGTCAATTTTAACACAATTAATTAAAATCAACATTAAGGCTTGAGTTCTAGGGTATTCGGTATTTAAACTTGCACATGGATTTCTTCAAAATGAATTAAACATAAATCGAATGTAATAACCAACCAGGGTTGAGGATTTGGATGATTTCCACTGCAATTAACATTAACTCGTGCAAGCATAACTCTCAGCTCATTCAATGTCAAGATAAATCCTTGGGGAGGGCGAGAAATCATTAAATATTTCCCAAGAGGAATAACAAACTTACAAGCAAAGCTATTTCATCTTCAGCACAAACTTGTGTATAGTTGATGGAATATTCTATCCTATTATATCAAAAGACCGTGTATTATTTCAAGTATTTCTAACTGATAAAACTATGCCACATTTTTAGCATAATATATGTCATCATGGGTGATGATAAAGTAAAGTAAATCCATCCATGTGACAGTTTCTCACAAGTACAGCCTTGAAACGGTTCACCCTCTTCTGTAATATCAGCACACATTTTATCCCTAATAAGTAGAACTCCTTGTACACATAAAAAACACGGACTTTCACTTCCTCTAAAGCTTGTGTAACCAAAAGTACATAAACCAATGATGGTCTAGAACTAGACCTCCAAAAGTCCCAAGGAACGTGTGGGTCTCGTTAGATTTACTTTAGTAAATATCAAAGAATCCCGTCGCTTTTTCCCAAAATATTTCTCTATAGGATTTTACTCCTTGGAGAAAGCCTTACTACTTTACTTTATTCAGCAGAATAAAGGAGCATCCTTATAGAAAAGATTAGCTAAGCTCTTCATCTAAATTCTATTCAGTGTCCAACCTTGTACCAATTAGCTCTAGAGAGCTTCCTTATTCCTTATTGTATGAGACTTTAAATTCGTGAATTCAATGGGGGTAATTTTATAGCAGGTAGTAAGAAGCTCAGCATTAAAATTACCTAACTTAAAATAAGCACCTTTTAAAGCTAATGCTACTAATGCATAGCTCCAGCAATTATGCCCTAGGATATTCAGAATTCAGAGCTATCTTAAAACATGCAATCAAATAAAGCAATAGTCCACACAGTAAACGACAACACATAATACGACTGGAATTATAACTATTCACTTCATTTACACCCACGCTTACGCTTTTATTAAAATATGATCAAAATTTACTTTTAAATCCTGCGATTTCCGAATATTCCGATGCAAAGTTCTAGAAATTGTGACGGAAGGTAAGCTACAACTACAAATGCAAAACATATCTTGCCCTCTCTCCATACTTTCTCCGCATTAAGTCGTGCAGAATTACAATAGGAAAGCATATTTATAGATTGATCTGTCAATATTTAAAGGAGAACTAAATAGGTATAAACTCTATCCAAGCAAACTACTTGGTTTCAAAGGTAAACTTGATTATGCTAAGAGTACAATTTTGATTGATGACGAGGAAAGGAAAGAAAGTTTTTAGTAGTTTTGTTCTTTGTACAATTAGCCAGACTTTGTTATGTGCGGTTAGAGGGCTTCATTAATTAACTTTCAACTTCTTCGAACTCAGGAGATTATTATCCGAAATTATTCTTAGGGACTTAACTCTAAATTAAGTTACATTGCAGGAATGAATTTACTAAAGGACTTTATTCCCCAAGTTTTCTACAAGGATACTTTCTACTTTACATAACTTCAGTTTCCACGTATAAGTTTTACCGTTTAGTGGAAATTACTTGACGCTTGTCTCACCCAAGATAACTTATTTAATACTCGCCGACCGCAATATTTACGACACATACTCGATTGCTAGATTAATATCCTTCAATAATCTGTAAAGGACACCTTATATTTCTCTGCATTAACTAAAGGAACTTACTAAACCTTTCTGAATCCTGTTCAAGGCTCTTGTGAAGCTCTATGTTAGCTTTGCAAAGTGTCTATCAAGTCTGAACTATCAAGTATAAAGTTGCATTTCCTAGAAAGTAAATTAGTAAAGGATTTTAGGTGTTGGAAGTTTAACTACCAAAGTATGGGTTCCTGTAAACCTTGTAGAATTAATTCATATTCTGCAATAAACTACCATTCGTCAGACAGGAGACTACTTTTGTCAATCTTTAGTACGAATAAAAAATTACGAGGGATATCTATACTTAGAGTATTTTATTTGGGGGGAAGGAGAAGTTTTATACCTTGTAAATAAATACTATTAAAACAAAATTTACTGTGAAAAAGTTTTGAAAATATAACTTTGTATGATTTTGAGAAGACGTAACTTTAGTTCACAAAATTGAGTAATAGGATTGATTAGTAAAACAAAACTGTGTGTAACTTAAGAGTGAAAGAAGCGTGGGTTGAGATTAGATAGAACATCATTTTACAATTGTATGCATTTGGAGGAAATGAGAAATAAATAATCTAGCCAAACACGTTTAATAATTTTAATTTGATATGAAAACTAACATATCAAGTTCCTATTTTCTGTGTAGTTGTGTATCTCGTTTAAGTTAGTTCGCTCGTCTGAATTTCCTAGAATGAAAATACAATTTTATAAAATAGTTTATAAACATCTGAAAAATCCTTTTTTTTTATTTCGTAGAATTTGTATGCTTCAGAAAAATCATCAATTTCTTTATCGTTTGTGAAAATTTACACAAACGTGTACGTGTATAATCATTTTGACATTAAATTAATTAAAAACTCTTCCCGTTCCTCACAAACTGAACCTCTTTGTTTCATTTACATTTTGTACATTTCGCTTGCTAATAAACAATTTTATTTATATCCATCTATCTCCATGTATCTGCTTGAATAAACTAATTAGTCAGTAGTAATGTAATGCTAGTTTTAGTCCAGTCAGTTGGGCTTACATGACCACGCTGTCCGTCTGTCTGTCTGTCTGTCTGTCTATAAACTCGATAACTTGAGAAATAATGATACCACATGCATCACATCGCCAACATTTTGCATAGGGAGTCAAGAGAAGCTACCAAAGGTTGAGTTTTATTATTATATTTACAGCAGAAAAATAAGGTCGAGCGACGGTCCATGAAAGTAGTACTAGTTCCTTGACACGTGTGGATGGAATGAAGTGAAAGTTTCATTGATATTAATCCCATCCTTCCTATTTCCCGTCTGATGAATAATACGTAAAGTGGAAAGAATTCTTTTTAAATTCTCACGTACTTCTGCTAAACTTTTATGACTCTTTAAAGCCTAGATATCCTTTTAATGAAATTCTAAAGTTTCTGTCCTAACTTGGAAAGAGGAGTTTATTATGTTTCTATGCGGAAATATTTTATCCAGCATGATTGCCCTCGGCAGGTATTTTATAACCATGTTTTTGTTGCATGCAGGAAGTAACTGTTCATCGATAAATTGTAAACACCGGATATCTATCAACAATCAACTTGTTTTTTGGCAGTTCAGCAAGTAGCTTATACCTAAGGCTTTTAGTAATAAAATACATGAAGCATATGAATTGAAGCAATAATAATTAAACACAGATTTTAATACCCCTTTCATGACTCAGTTAGTCTAGACAGGGATTTCAAGGCTCCTTAATTATGTAATCTTTAGTCTACACGAATGTCTAATGAGAGTTTTACTAATTATTGAACGAAGGTCTCGCTGGGACAGTTTTCTCCAACTTGCACCTTATCATAAAGGAGGATTGTCAAGTTTTGATTAGATTCATTTGCATCCGTAGTACTTCCGCCTTTCAGTCTTCCAGTGCAGCAGGAAATCCTGATTACTTTTTATAATAGCTGAATATGTTTATAAAGTTATGTAAGTCAAGGTTGAAAAATATCTTGAATGTCAAAGTAGGTACGAGCGATAAGGTACGAGTTGTGTAAGATAACACAATTACAGTTTCAACTCAACTGCAGTCTAGCTGCTCTGCTTGATTATTGTACACGTGGGTGAGTTTTATTCCTTCGTCTAGTCAATTTGGACATATTGTCTGAGTAAAGGAAGTAAATTTACAATAACAACACTTCACGCTTTGAAATTGAACAATGATTGAAGAATGATTGTCTAAATTCCTCACTTCACGTGTAAATAAACATTAGTTGAAGCAATGTTTTGTCGAAGAGTGATATCCTTAAGGGTTTTAATATGAATACGCCCGGATGTTCAGTGAGTTAGTTGCTAAAAATAGGATGGAATATGTTCCATTCGGTGAAAGTATTCATCCATGAGCATTAAAGATGGTTGTATGTGGCAGGCCTTCCCTTTATAAGTTGTGATATCCGAAGAAAGAAGGACAACCTGTTTATAATTCTGTACGTTAGTTTTGGACCATTTGTTGCACTTGTTGTTGAACAAACGTAGGTAGGTTGTCCCGTTGAAGTGGGGATCTTAGGTAAAAGACAGATTAGAACTTTCACTCAAAGACATCTGACAAAATAGGCTCATTTGTAAGGGAAAGGACACTTTTTGTGTTATAATTCTAATGGACATTCATACACTTAAACTATAGAAACAAGTGAAATAATACGGGCTTTTCTTTCTGAAAATAAGATATATGTTCCATGTCACTTTGTCGAGATGGCTTATCTCAAAAGTTGGCTTATGGGTTTTGAAATGTGACAAGACGATGACAAAAAAGGATGTCGGCCTGTCAGGGTCTTTCAGTCTTTTGTTTGAATGAGGATTGGTTACGACGACTGGTTGTCTGTAGAAGTCAGGCTTTCTTAGTCCGACTACGACTTTCACTTTGAGTTTCTTATGCGTATTTTTGCTGTTAAATATACTACAGTCTTACAATCGTCTTTAGTTAAGCTGACAGGTATTGTAGACAGCTTGAGTGGGAAGAAAATACTATTCAGGAATAGGTAAGTATTAAAATAAGTCATTTCTGTAGAAATTATTCACTCTAAATGTGTTCTAATTAAATCTAAATGTTGCAAGTTCGAATTCAACTTTCTTAGAATTCTGAAACACTACCAAGTTCTATTTATATGGAGTTTTGTTATTCTTGGATTTTGTTGTGAATAAATTATTTGACAGCACAAATATTCGGGGTGAATATTGTGTAAGGTACATTAGTCTAATTTGTCTAAAAAAACTTATAGTTTCGCTACCAAGGCCTTGTTTTTTATTCTAAGCCAAACCCAACAATTCCTTGTACTTTTATCCTACCATTTTTCGAATTCTTCTTATACTTTCTCAGATGATTCAGCTTATAGCCAAGTTTTTGGGCTATCTTGGTTTGGTTTCGTTCCAAAACTTTCCCCTCTTTCTTATCGACATGGACGTGCGACGCTTTCTCCATTATTGTTAGTTCAGAGATAGTAGAAGGTATTTTTAGAAGGTAATTCATCATTTTATCTTGCCTCATATGTTAACTCCTGATATTGGCATCTGCAGACACATTCCGTAACTTAACCTAATGTGATAACCTGTTTACCTTCTTTATCTCCCTTTTATCCGGATGGATTGTTGGGACAAAGTTGTCCTAAACTTTTCAAAACCGGTGACTTTGTTTCCTAAACTTTGGCACTTCTTGGCCAAATCTAATAGTTTCTTTACCGAAGTAAACGTAACGTAAGTCTGCAGCTTTCTTGAGGTAAAACTTTTCCAACTTTAGGTATGGATGGATAGATCCGCTCATCTTGTATTCTTCACCTTGTTGGCTGTCAACTCAGCCATTATATTTATGGGATTCAATCAACTTTATCGATTACGCTTTCCTCTCTTCTTTTTCTTGGATCATTGAACGGAATTTTTTTCGATCTTTCATTGGAATTTTTGATGTAATAGCTATGCTTTTCTGCTTATACTTCCGTGTTGTATCTACTTAAACGCTTGCTTGGCAACTTCTTTACGATTTAAGCTGCAATTTTAACCGTATTCGGCAACCTTAGACGGAAGGTTTTTGCTAATATTTCAAGGGCAGGATCAATACGATATTTGAGAGCATGATTGGTGCTTTTTATACGCGTTTTAAGAGGATTGGTACTGGATGTTAAGAATTAAGCACACGGCAAATGGACTCATTGGTCTTTATTCTCAAAAACAATGCAAATTTCAGTAAAAACTTATTTTAAGAATCTTTAAACCAATTCTAACTAATCCTATTAACTAGTACCTATCTTAACTTTCTTCTACGCTGCTTTCTCCTTTAATAATAATATTATCAGAATTAAAACCAGCGTTTTAACCCATTCTAGATGGCTACATTTACTATTATTGACATGGAAGAAGTCTACTAAGAGCAAAACCATGTTAGTAAATTTAAACCTTTTATAAAATTACTAAAATAAAAACCACACCATATGGAAGTTCCCCAAAGTAAAATAGAATGCTGAGTGCGTTCTAGAACCAATTTAGATATCTTTTAAGACGAAGAATAGTTAAATCTCCAGCAGCAGAAAGCTTTCTCATATATTTTTAGTACACTATTGACTTGACTTATCGAGCACTTTGACTTTTGTATTACTTAGTGTGTAAAAGTCGAGACAGAATCCCAATACTGAATAGCCTACACTCATACCACCATGGATAACTAGCTAGCTACTCATACCTATTCTATAAATGATCTAGGCAAGCCAAGCAGATTGGATTTCCATGAAAAAAACCCCCTAAAAATAAGGTTTCATGTCTCAATCAACGGATTGGATTTTTATAGTCCTCCTCCCACTAAGAGCCATATGCAATATATGGATTATAGATGGAATGGGATGAATAGAGGTTATCTATCGCGTAGAGGAGTCATGACTTAATGTGAATGCCGTTTACTACCGCGTACGTACGTTTCTTTACGTCATTAAGCGGCCGAGGTTGGGTTTATTTGACTTAATGTAGCATCTGCTTGCTTCCATTAGTTGATAGTTGATGCTAGTAAACCTCAAAGTTAAATTTATTCTGTCAGGAATGGAGGGACTGGATCGATCCATACGCTCCATTCCTTCTATCTATCCATCCTTTGTTATTTGAAATATTAACATTTAGCAACTAAAGATGTATTTTTATGAAGAAAGTGAGTGTTTCTGTTGAATTGCATATCAATGCAGTTCGTGAAGAATAGCATGAAGTAATCACATTATTATTCCAAGTTTCTAACCGAGGATTTCTACATTGCGAACTGTCGGAGAAAGAGGCGAAAAATCTATATTAAGTATCAATTATAAATACGCTGGTCAAATAGGTGCCTTGACTTTACAACTTATCAGGATTCATTAATTCTTTTACTATTTAAAAAAAATCGAAATACTTTTAGTTTATAAATGTTACCTTCCTTTTTAATTTCTACAAAGCACAGGATTATGCAATAAATCCCACTGGTTCGGTGGTGGTTGGTAGGATTTGACAGCTTCCTGGAACTTGTACTGGGTGTTTCTGAATTTAAAATTTATTACTTTTTAATACAAAACTCCACCCATCTTGGCAATGTTATTCTTTGGGGTTTGGCAACCAACTCCATTTCCAATGGTTGTTTAAACCTAAACCCGATTATTCCACTGATTTTAGTAATGGAAGCGACCAGCTTGTACAATTTGTATTTTCATTTATTCAGTTCTTGTCAATGGAAATTACAACCTTCACCTCCTTCTCTGGGTTTTAATTAAATTTATTATACTACATCTTTAACTAAATAAGTAGATTGACTGAAAAGGGTATTTAACTTCATAAATTGTCATTTGAATTAAATTCATAGAAAACATAGAATAACCTGGATGAGTACAATTTTTGGCCATTCCGAAATAGCCTGGTGAAAGTACTACTAACTTACATAGACTAATCTTTTGGAAAGAGTGCAATTAAACTTTGCACTACAATAGCATTCTAAGGTTCTAGTAAAAGTAGCAAACTATTCCGGCCAGAGTACGACACACAAACGACTTTTTAACGGCTTTGTTTAATGTTGAATGTTCAGTGTAGGAGGAAGGTACTATTATAGGAGGTTCTTTTACTTGCTAAAACTAAGTTTAATTAGTTGCCATTCTGATTTAGGTGAAAGCAGTATTTTATAAGATAGTGTTGGAAACGACGAAAGGCATAATCATTCCCTTTGTTGTAAAACGTTCCTTTACAGTTCATAATGGGCATATTGCTTGTACTAATGGCCGTAGCTTGTATGCAGTAGTAGGAGCTTATTCTAACAACTTTTAAACATCGGAGTCGGTGAAAGTAGCAATGCTGACGTTACGATAGTTTTTACTTTTAAATTGTGATTGCTCAGCTTATACTATTTTGTAAAAAATCCATTCCACAATTCTAAAGTTTAACCAGTGTTTTGGAAACAAGGTTAGCAATTTATTTAAAGACTTAAATGCATTTCGTATAAACTCTACTTCTGTTAGTTCTGTTGTTATTCTCAGCACAAACCTATCAAAAAATTCTTTGGTAGCCAGACGGCATAATTGTCTTACTTTAAAAGTTCGTAGTTTCTAACTTACAAGGATTTTTTTCAATTTCAAGAAGGTTTATTACATTGCGGATTGTATACAACAATTGTAAAAGTGTTATTGTCATTTTATTGCGGGTTATAGCAGGATTTTACAAAGGATTGAATCGCCTTAAAGGATCAGTTGGATGACAAAGTTTGGAAGAATTGATCTCATTTCTATTTAGTATTATCATCTTACTAAACCCTAGCCTGCATCCATACATACGTATTCTTTCAAGGGTTTTTTGCATTCTACAACACAACTGCTTCCTCTTTAGTCTGCTTCTTGGTTCAGTCAAACTTTCCAATACAACATGAAAGAGTCAATTGAAGTGGAAAGTGGGTTGGATTTGATTGGCAATATCCCCAACTCCAAATGGCAAAGGCGATTGCAGTGTCAATAGAAAACAGTTTGAGGTTGATGATGTACACTTTCTCTCAGTATAACTTTGGAAGAATCGCTGATGTGTGATTTGCTCTTTGGATCGTGTGCGGATTACTTGGACTCTTTCAGAATGTAAACGTTATGTTTACAAATGTGGTTGTAAAGTGGGACGACTGGGTTCTGTTGTTATATTCAGCTACAGTCTTTGCATGTTGGGATGGATCTAGATTGATGAGAAGATAGTTCCTAAATATTGCTTTTGTGTCAGTTCTAGTACCAAGTTATTTTATGTCCCTACTGTAGCCATGTCTATTCCAGACGTCCATCCACACTTCAGAGGTCAGAAACCCGCATGTTGTAGGCGTAGGACCGACTTGTAAACATGTTTTTATACCTACCTATACCACTGATAAGTGTAGTAATGGGGAAGGAGCATGGAGGTATCGTTAGACAGCTTTTCATTACAATCAACTTGAATTATTCTATCAAATTTGATGGGTTATTGGCAAAACTAAAAAACGAACTACCTATCTTCAAGTTATACCGATAAAAAATGCATAAATTATTCACATTTGTGACGTCAACGGGAAATTGAACAATTTCTTTAAACCAAATGATGAATCGAATTAAAAACTATTTCTAAAATAAATACATTTTTTTTATTGCAGAACAAAAGTCCCAGTCTACTGAAGAAATGAGAACAATAAATAAATGGTAGAATCACCTTTAAAAAATCGGACAATGTATTATTCTAGATAAAAAGTAAGTAAAAAGCTACACATTTTTTATTCCCCTTAATTCTAGCTTCTAGAACCTTGTCCACGCTTTGCCCTAAATAACTGCATATTACAACAGAAATCAAGCATAATCTTTATCAATTTGTTGAGTTACAGACGCTTTCCTGAAAAGTATTTGAGATTCAGTCACACACTAGAACAATACACCGTAATAAAAATGTATTCTACATAATCTTCTATACGATAATAAGTTTAAGAACCAGTTTACACCATTCACCATTCCTATTCATCCATTGATAATAATTGAAGAGACCGAGTAAAATTCCTGTTTAAAATTCTAGGCTTAAAAAGACCGTATTTTAATGTTTTGAAACTCCAAAACCTGTCAAATCTTTACTCAAGGCATTAATCCTACTGTCGCTTACTGTTCCAAACCTTAAATACGATTTTGCTATTGGTAGAATACATAACATACGGATAAATAAATACAAAAAACTAGTTCTTTTACTTGTAACTTTACTTGTTACTTGTCCTGCATTAACAATCCCTCGTTCAGGTGGAACCTTTTACAACATAAGTATCACAGCTATTGGCACAACTGGAGCAAATTTTAGCACCTTCAGTAAACCCAGTTAAGTACCAAGTAAAAACAGAGAGTTAAGTAGGGATGATCCGCACAACATAGGAAAAGATCAGAGCAATAATAGTAGTAGGATTGGTAATAACATAACATAGGCAGGAGAGGGAGGGTTGTTATTGGTATTAGTGCCATAAAACGGTAGCAGAATGATTAGGCCGTGACACATAAATGGTAGCAGTAAATGCCATTTTCCCGTGTCATAATCCTATTTCTACTCTCCAACTATAGGTTAACATAGTGTAATAATAATAGACCCAACTCAAGGGCTGCGTTTACGATGATAACCAAGTGGAAAGCAATTTACTAGCTTAGGACTGATTATGCCCGTGGTTTAGTACTTCATAGAACCAATCCTGTACAAAGTAAGTAAGTATAAAAGGGGCTTAAAGCTCAAAGGGTTGGTGAGGATGCAGAAATGTTAGGGTTGTCTTCTGTTTAGATCGTTTACTTATTTCCACCAACTTTATTTGTTTGTTGGGATCGTTTTATCTTCGTTTGAAGGTTGTGTATTGAGTAAAAGCTGATCACGGAAAGCGTGGCTAATCTGTCTTGAGATGGCTTTGAATCTATCATTCAACTACTTTAATAGTTTACTTTAGTCTTTAAAATAAGCATTTTAAATACTTTCTGTGCTAGTTCAACTATTCCGACCTGTTAGGACAAACGGTACGGTACGGTACGGTAGCATATTTGGAAATATTTGGTAACTGAGCTCACAGAAAGGGTCTTCATTGATCTTGGAGAAAGTAAAACCACTTTGTATCTTATTGTTAGTAACAAGTTTAGCAAACACTCAAGGAAAGTACTATTTTTAGCCTGATGTGCAAACAACACGTCCTCGAAAAAAAACCGTTTAAAAGTTAGGATAAACGATTCTAAAATGTAATCCAATCCAATGACGTACACTATAATTACGGAAAAACAGTTTGACCCTTAAAACCGTTATAAAAACTATTATTCCACGTAATCCCTCCATAACTTTATACGCAATCAATGCATTTACTCTCGCCTCAATGTTCGCCCTAATAATAGAAACACATTCGATAACTGCCAATTTGAGAACATAACCACGAGCTTAAGATCTAAAAGCCTCTTGGTTATGGGATTTCTTAATCTTACAATTTCATAGACCACCCCCAATAAAAGTAAAGTAGTCGATTAAAAAGCCACGTGTTATTATTTCCATGCGTGTAGAGAAAGCTAAGTTATAATAATAAAAGAGCCGTAAAACAAACTTGATTTGGTTAGGGAACGAGGGTTCATAAAACGACTCCAGTGACATGAAACCAATTAAATATTAAGCCAAGTTTAAGCACAAAACTTAATTAACCCAATCTAATAATAACAAAGGGGTATTAGTACGTTTAATACTCTAATGAAAATAAATCCCAAGAATTGATTCTTTACTTTTTAGGTAAGGTTACACAATTTACTTTACCCAATGGGGCACTCGTGCTAATTTAATTGTTTTCGGAATCCCTTTATACTTCCCTGGGGAACTACTCTGGGAAATTGAGAGTAAGAAAGTATTTCTTCTTACATGATTAAAGAAGGTTAATTGTAAATGAGGTAAACGTATTAGCAAAAACCCTTCTTGGGGAGAGAGAAAGTCAAGGTGAAAGTGGCAAGAACCCGATGAATATCTGGGAAGAAGGGATTATTATAATATCATCCTCTATTCCTACTTTTGTAAAGCTGAAATGGGTCTAGTTTGCTTCACATAATTAAAAGTTACACTTTCATCATTTCCAAGCTAAGCAGACTCCACTAGAACCTCCCCAAGATCTACCTTGAGGTTGAATATCTTTCTTTAGTCTTTAAAAATCTCTGAACGTATGTAAAATCTGAACCGAAAGGTAATAAAATGATTAAAAACTATCCACATGCAGACACTTAATCGGAATAACATTAAAAGTATTTTTAGCATCTTATAAAGAAGGTTTGTTTAAGGCTGATATTAACCTATACATTTTTTCTAATTTGTTTTTTGTTGTTTGTGTGTTGCTTTGATGTTTCTTCCCCACACGTCACTAAATTAATCCGTTTTTAATAATAATGTTAGTTCCGTCAGCAGCAAAACAAATTATTTTAAGCTCATAGAAAACAGATCCAATAATAAAAGTCCCAAATTAAAATATAGCTGGAAACAAACAACATCCCAGCTAAAGTATTAGCTACTCCACAACATCCATCACTCCCGTACAGCCTCCTTGATGCTTTACTAACGCCTCTGGTCAGCTTAGTGTTTTTGTTTCGGTAACATTAACCTTAAAACCTTTACCATTCGACGCATCAAAGAGTAATTACAATTTCATCAGAGAGTAATTTTATTTTGTTGGAAACCTTGTATACTGTTAAGCTGCTGCCAGAAATGAAATTAATATTAAACTATTTTTATAACGCAAGTAGTAGATATTGAAAAAGGGTTCGTAGGCCTTTCTTTTTATTAATCATACGGATTTAACTGTCATCATCACTTTTCAGGGAAGTTGCACAGTCTTACGTATTTTAGGTTTTTAACGTCGTCATCCTAATCACATTGACGTACTACGTCTCTTTTTATGAAAGTTTATTCAAGTTGAAATGATGTTTAATGGAGAATGTGTGATTAACTTTTCACTGTTTATGAAATGAGAAAGTTAATTTAAATCTTGTAGTGAGAATAACTTGTTTCAAAAACTAAACAAAGGTATTGATACATATATTTTTTAAGGTTTAACCTTGGATTTGGAGTGCAAGAAACTGTAAGAAAGAACACATTGACACTACAATATTAATTGCATTTATTTATATGTCTTTATCCAAATTTGACACATTGTGCAACATGTTTTCCAAAACTTTCACCACAAAGTATGATAAATGCTACCAATCACATATTTCGGGAGTAAAGCGAGTTTCGCCAAAAACTTGGAGTCACATTTTGCCGATACCTCAAAAATGCATTATTTCTAGCTTCACTTGCAGGTTAGTACTTTGTTGGAGGAAAAGTTTTGGAACTAGCTTATGTGAGATTCTCGGTTTAAAATGGTTTCCGCATGCAGTTTCTTTTATTCAATTTAAATTATGCTAACCCCCTGCAGTATGCAGCTGCTTTTGGGTGGATTGCATATCTCGAAGAGGTAGCTTTACTGGTTGATCTCTTTTAAAGC
>JAQFZX010003101.1:0-14251 GCA_034682405.1 Hydroisotoma schaefferi | reverse complement strand
AACCCCAACTATATAAAGGTGTACTTTACCCCTTTCTGCTTTGCCTGAGCTAATATGCAAAATAGAAATGTAGCCCAGAATAATTTGATTATATACTATGAAAGATAATGAGCTTAGGGAAGGTCTATTGATTTATCTTCTGATTATTAGTCGAGGTGAATGGGCATTAAGCTTTCGTAATGTTCCTTCAATAATATTATTGACGGGTTTTTCATGGCTGTTTAACACATTAAGATACGCTAACATTTGTTAGATGTGGTTTGGAATGGAAGCATTCACTAGTATGGATCCGACGCTAATTTTATGAATGCATTAAAAGGAATATCTTCTGTACCTAACAAAAGATATGCAAGACTTGTAAAGTTTGAAACGAAAGACACTTTTAGCACTTGCTTAAAAAATATGAAATGGGATGTTTGCGTACATATACAGGTTGCCTCCATACCTTTACAGGATTTAACAAAGTTATAGCCGTAGTCCACAAGGAAGTGGAACGGCTGTCAATAGAATTATTGAGAAAAGGCTTTACCATTATAGCAGCTACTACTACTATTATTTCAAATTACTCTAGCAATTTACTCGGGTTGAGAGAGATTTAGATTGGAAAAAGAGATATATAGCTTATTGCGAACTTATTTCTACGACTGTCAGTCATTCAGCCACTCTTCTGTAGTTGTATGTTTGAGGTCTAAAGCTATTGTAAAAAGTTATAGGCAAGGATTAGATTAGTCGAGGCAGGTGCCTATATTGTGCTTTAATGTCTTCGTCCGTTGGCAATGAGACTGCGAACGCTGCTCTACAATGCATAGCATAGAAGATTTTGTACTGTCAAATCAGCATCAAGTATTGTGGCTGTGGCTGGGAAGTAAAACGAATGAAATACAGACGAGAAAAAAAGGGATTATAGTCTTTGAATCTTTAGGTTTGCATGGAGAGCAGTTAGCAGTTAGTTCAAGTTGTAAAAGTAAGTGTGTAGTAATGATAATAACTATGGCTAGATGGATGGATGAAAGGTGGGATTGTTGTCTGCTGTGGCTAATGGGTTTCTTTTTTTGCAAAAGATGAAACATGGCTTTCATTTTATATCATTTTATAGTCGGTAGGTTGGATTATGTTGATGATAAAATGCAGAAGACAACTGATTTAAAGGGTTGCATAGAACTGAGCTTGAGGATGCTATAATTTATTATCGCTTTAGCTTCGCTTGGAGGGTTTTCTGTAGTTTGGTTGGCGGAGTTGAGTTGAGATTGGAAATGACGATTGTAAATTGTACTAGAGTTTGATGGCTTTAGTTTTATTTGTAGTGGTTTATCAAATTGAACAAAAACTAGGATTAATGTTGGGAGTTGGAGTAAATTCATAGCAGTTGGAGTTAAAAATTTGCGTAAAAACCGACGGAGACCAAAATAACGCTGTATCTTTAGGTATATGTTTTTAAGCAGTTTTGGCGTTTTTTTGCTAATGCACCGCATAAAAAACATTATTGGAGTGTCTAAACTATTTGGCATTGATCACAGGCCTTCGTTCTAGCATAATCCTAACTATGCAAGATTAAGATAAGGTTTCAGACTGCTGGAAAAAGATGAAGAGATCAGAGACAGAACGATTTGCCTCGGGAGACGAAGATGAAGAATGGGAATCAAATAGAATGATGCGATCTGTTAGGGTCAAACGTGAGACTTCAATTAGGTCTGTAAAGATGAATAATAAGTTTTAATGCTCTGCGTTATTTATAGAGATAAATACGGATATATTTCCTCAAAACCTAGCATTGACTGTAGATTAAAATTTAAAGGCCGAAAGGTTCTAAAACAAGGATGCAACTATTGGTAGAAATAAGTTGAGACATGGCCATGAACATTATTAACAAACATAATCAGTTCTCAATAGAATTACGTATCTTAAAGCTACTTTGGGTAATTACGGAGATAATATAATGTCGCCTCAAATCAATTTTTTTTTCTTACAATCAAAAGTGTAAATCATCAATTTAATTTAATCAACCTTGATTTTAGTCAGCTTCATCTATATTTACGCATAGATTACGAAGGCCTGGCACCTGCCAATATTTAGGATATTTTTTGCAGTTCCAAACAAGTATTGGGTTTTTCTCCTTATATAAAATCGGCCAGAACATCCGGGTTAGGTTTTGGTACAATGGAACCACTGCCCAAAGTAGATTCTTTATTGCATAAAAATTCACCTGTCTGTGATCTGTGCTGCCTGGCTACACTGTAGTTGGGTATTGTATTATTTGTATTTTTACAAGAAGGAAAAGTGGTTTGGGCTGATTGAACCTGGAGTAATTAACTCACCCAGTTGGCGGTGCTCCTAGTAGTAGTAGATAGATTCACCCTTTTTTTTATCAAAGATTAAACGTAGCCTCAGCCCTTTGAACTCTCTCACGATTAATAATCCAATGAAGCAAAGCAACTGACCGGGCTAGATTAGCTCATCACAATTGCTCCCAGTGTAATTTTTAGTATGAGCAATATATAGATTACAAAGTGGGTAATTAAATGCTCACTCACAGTACAGTCTTATCCTATTAGTCAGTTAGTTTGGCCATTTCTTACACAAATAAGAAACAAGTGCGACCAATGTTGTTATAATAGCTTTTCTGTTTCAAAGATTTTGGCAAAAAACGTATCCTCAAAAGTTTAATTAAAATTAAAATAGCATATACGAAGTATCAGGTTTGCTAAGATTTATATTGAAAAAACGCACAAAGTTCACCTACTCATTACAGAATTTCAATATACATTCTACGGGCAGTAAAACAGGTTGACTCAACTAATCTAAAGTTATGAGAAAGTGCCAATCTTGTTAAAATGTATTATGGATTGCGTTGGTGGCTTACATTACCCTTCCAATTTAACTAATTTGCCAACAAAGTTATCAAGATATCTTAATTTATTTACTCAGAAGAAGGCAGTTTACAACATTTGGTTGATTTGACTCGTAGGTTTTTATAATGAAGGGAAAGGACCAGTTTTCTGCGATGCAGAGCAGAGATATGCACTCAATAGCATTGCTTCTATGTACTTACAATTTCAACCCAAAATCATTGTTTACACCTTCGCCCTTAACTCTATAAGTAATAACGAGCACTGCTTAAAATCTGATATTGCAAGTTGTAAGTCTAAATATTGAAAAAGAGAATGAGTTATGACTAGGCAAGGGCAAGTAAGGCACAAAAGCACACCCTTGAGCTGGCTCAATTAATTGAAACACTCGAGAGCGTATAATCTTCATCCCTTTTAGGGCAACCTAATGATCCCTATCCTTAACTCTTTTGTGTCAATACTTTCATTCTTCATCCTTCCTTTTTATAACTTACACTATAGAATTTCTTTAACTTTACTCGATCTACGATGCTTGTATATTTTTGAGTTAAAGATTGAAAAAAGTCATATTATTTCCGAAGCAAGAACTTTAAAATTTTAAATTTAAACAATAAGATGGAATGGATTCCTTGAAGTACATTTTAGCTTTAAATTTAAACCACTTTATAGTGATAATGAAGCGTGTTCTGCTAGTTTACTGCTACTACTACTATTACTACATTAGTGCATTCTTGGGGCTTACTATTTTCATTAAGGGTGGAGAACTCTGTGTTCACCGTGAAATTGTTCTATACCTTACAAAATGTGTGGAAGAAAGCCCAAGGAGTATTTTTATTCATAACGTTTTAGTACGTTTATTATTTTAACTTTAGAAATGCAAGTTATGCCCTTTTTTACCCACATTCCATTTTTAGTATTGCTATTATTTACTTAACTTGCATACATAAGCTCCATTTACCTTCCGTCCTGCTCCAGTAATAGCAAGGAAGGAATGGATGGAATTCTTTTGTTAAAATGTATCCTTCTTTCAGCGAGACTGTGTCTATTTACAGAAGACTTTAGTCTAAAAAGTTTTAATATCCGTGGATAATGCTTTTATAATTGTGGTCTGTGGCACAAGTGCACAAATGCACTTTATGAAATGAATGGTAGCATAGCATTTATTATGTATTAGTTACGAGAGTTGTTATTATCGTTGGGTTTATTACAAGTGCGGTTTCAATTAGAGGCTCATCTGTAAAGCTAATGACACCCTTGCGGCCGCTCATTATCATATCTTCAGTGGGCTTCTTTGTCTGTAATTAATGCTGTGTCTAGTGATTAATTTTAGTGCGTTCTTAAAACGTATAAAAGTAGAGCAGGCTACAACAGTACAGTAGTCTGAAATTTTTTTAGGGGTTTACAGGAATGTTACCCGCTGAAGATTATCTACATGCGAAGAATTTATGATGGAATGAAATGAATCCTATCAAAACTGTAACACACTCAATAGCTACGACTCATAATGTAGAAGATAATAACTCCAATAAACTATCTTTGATCAATTAATTGTCCATCACGAAGGAACATGTATCAATAATCCTAATAATCGATTCCTGCTTCACCCCCTGGAGCTTATAATTCCTCGGGATCGGGATGGCAATCAACCTCCTTAATAATACATCATATCCTTTCCTTCCTAGTGAGTTTCGATTTCAAATTGTAATACTTTTCGGAAGGATAAAAACAGATTGTAGAGAATATTGACAATCAAAGCAGCAAAAACCAATATTACATTAACCAAGTAGGATGTAGGAGGCATTACTACACTTCTTGTGAAACAATGATCTTATTAAAGTAAACATGCATGATTTGCATTTACATACGGCTATAAATAACGAGAATGGATCGGAGTTGAATAATCTAGATCACATCATCATCAGATCTGATTTCTGTTGTTTTTTCTACAATAAATAAGTTACAACAGTACAATTGCTAGTCCATCCAAGGAAGCAAGCTAAGGAGCTCAGCGAAGGTGTACTCTAATTCTAGTTTTAAATATGATTCAAGCCCCTGGAACGTTAACTGGTGTCTCGAACACTGAGAGTGGAAATTGAATTTTTCAATTCCTGATTCCCCTTTGTTCCTTCTGCATTATTTATTCATGTTCCATATTATTTTTTTCATGTCCATCCATACAAGAGTTTGTCAGTCAGTTGTCTTCTCGGCTTCTTGAGTGTGGTTTTTGTAATTTAACTACTACTCAATACTTATGTCTAGTTGGGGATGATACTTACTTATTCTTGTACTTGTAATAAAAAGGGTTATTCTATTGTGTTAAGTTATGAGGATGCTCAGTGCTTTTACTGAGGCTACTCTTATTTTTTTCTCATTGTTATTTTCTAAACGGGATGAAGAAAGGTTATAGAGGATGCATATGATAGAAAGAAGGGTTAGAAGATGAGGAATTGAGTTGAAAGAATAAGATCTTGTGTTGTCTTATTCTAGAGAAAGATTGAGATGGACCGGGCGGCTTTTCTTTGATCGAGAAGCTCCAAATAAATATGATGCTCATCACTATCACCATCACTAGCAAATGAATTGTTGTATTGCCACTGCTTTCTGATGGTCTTATTTAACCAAAGAAGAGATCTTCTTTAGCCACTTTCCGCGATGAGATGGGCCTCGGCATTCATCCGTTGAAACTATAAAAATTAATATCCTTCTATAGATAGACGAGCTACTGCTAGCTAGCTACCACTTAGACTTGCGCTGCGTTTTGCGTATGCGTTATGTTTATGTTGGTTACCTAGTTCTTGGGAATCTGTTTAATCTCCCATCATTTTTCTTAATGTGGCGATTGTTTGTGATGGGACTGACTTTAAAAGAGGATTGGGTTTGGATGAATAGATGAGAAGGGAAGTAATGTGTAAAGATAGCCAAATAAATAATGGTCGGTCTACTTTCTGTTTCAGCTTTTGACAATTGAAGATGATCAACGAAATTGAAGTATTTTTAAATAAGGGAAAACATTTCAGGTGGAACTTAATGCAGGAATGTTAAATTGATTGAAACCTTTACACAATTTGAGTACGGGAAATCCAATAAACTGATTGAAACAAGTTTATGGGTAGCGGAAATAACCGTTTCAATCCATTCACTGTTACAATCAGCCCTTGTAAAAATTATTGTATTTTGTTAAATGAAATTATGACGAGGTTGAGTGATCGACCAAGGATAAGTGAGCATGAGACTGCAGACGGATATTTTGAAATAGGGGTTTTGAATTAATTCATTTTGTACAAAAAAAGGCTTACGTACGTATCACACAACTATCTGATAAACTAAGCCGATGTTATGTATGTTTCGATACACGTCTATCATCCGCTCTGGGTTCCGTGCTGGTCTAAATAAATTGATTGGCAGCTCAATAATTTGAAGTAATAAAATCATTATTTCATCGTTTGTAGTGTTCATCATCGTGTGTGAAAAAACAAGACTTTTAAGTAAAGTTAACCAGCGTCCCGACTCCGGTTGAACAATTTTGCTGACGTGGTTTCTCCCCACCCAACATGTACTTTTTACAGAACTAGAAAATGTATTGCCTTCTGCCACAAAACAAACCCAATACTATCTGAGGATAAAACATCATATCCACTTGTGGATTGTTTGCAAATGGGAAATTGCAAATAATTTTTCCAACAAAGGTTTACTCCGTATTTCTCTCCATAGCGTAGCATTCTATTCATACTAAACGGGGTCGAGGATAAGAGCCTAGTCCAGTTTTTTTTCATAAACTAGTTCACAATTTAAAATTACACCAAACTATTCCATATATGCAGGTAAAGCAGAGCCTTTGCCAGTTTTCTAGGATCAGCAATATAATATGATCTTTACTATCTTCGGTCAATTAAAGTTGGTATAGCTTGACTATTCTATGGGTAGAATACATAATTTTGAATATTAATCAATGCATATTCGTAAGACAATGTATAGTAGACGACTTTTAGTAGATCAATTAAGGCCGACTGAAAGTCCAATCATTTATTATTTCGATTATAATTCACTTCAATAGGCTCCATGTATCCGCCCGTCTAATGATAGCAGTCTGATTGTGATTCTTAATTTTGTTCTGAGGATCATCAGCATCAACCAGCAGCCGCATTGAGCTAGACGTGGTAATTGCTTAAAAATCCCGAAAACTGGATTTCTAGATTGTAGTATTTTACATTTTTAGTAGATCTGGTCTGATCGGAGCATGGATGAATGGTACAATTAAAATTTAGACTACAGAATGAAAAACTTGTTTTACTGATTATTAATATGCACCTGCCTCGCCCAATCAAAAGACTCGTCATTTCAATAAATGGTATCGGGAGAAACTGACCAAAGCTTTTTAAGTTATTCCTGAATGCAGGTAATGCTGAAATGGGTTATTTTCTTTTGATAGAAAACTACCAAAAAATAGTTTAATTAAATCAGCTTGCCGCACGCGATATTAATAATTCATATTCACTCATAGGTGTTCTTCAATAGATTAAAAACCAAGTATAATAATGACTGGTCAAAACAATTTTTTCCTCGGAAAATTCCGTTTTCTTCGTAAAATGATGGTCATTTTTTTAAATTAACTAATCAAAAGCTCCGAAGCTTAGTTTCTAGTTTGCGATTTGATTGACGGTTGAAGAAACTGGAATGATTATACTTTTAATTTAATTTCTTAAGAATTGTATACCAAAATGCCCAACCGCTTCTTAGTAAACTATTTATCCCTGTACATGCAGCTATTGGGGAGTTAAATTGATATGAATGTATTAAATATATTGTGCATGCAAACACAATCAGAATCAATAATTCATCTAGATCTACTAAAGTCTATAAAATTTGCATCTCATCGGCTGCAAACTTCTTTGATTTTTATTTCAAGATTGGACAGATTAATTTACTAAATCTTATATGAGAACTAAGGGACAATCCCAGTTTCTCTTCTACCGAAGATTAAGACGTTATTCCTCTTTCAAATGTTTAGTATAGGTATTCAGAAACTACTATACTTTACTCTAGTTTTAATCAGCTTAGGTCACAGCTAAGCTAATACTTCATTTGATTGAGCATCCCAAGAAAGGATTTGATACATCTCTTGCTTTTTCTTTGGACCTTATAAAGTAGATAAATATAAATACGATTTCTGGACGATGTATTATTTTTTATTAAACGATCACTGAGAATTCTATGTACACAGAAATTATAAAGGATATACACAAAAGTAGAAAAGTAAATTCAACAAGTAGAAGAAGGAATTAGAGAAGGAGTATCGAAGAAGAAGAGTTCGTGACGAATAAGTGCATTTATTTCAGACCTGATTGTCTACACAAAGCGATCAAATGCCAATCCAATTGGAATCGATTGCCAATCAGATTTTATAATTCGAGTACAAGCTTCTCAATCTTAATCTAATCTTAAGATATAAGCTTGTTATCTGTGCCTTATACCATACGTAAGGTTAAGTACATAAATAGCAATAGGGAGGTAGATCTGCGTCTGCATTGTAAATTGTAACTTGCTTTCCATGAGCTTTTGCTTATCTTTTGGTTTGATCTCTCATCAAATCAAGATCAGATCTTAGACATTATTATTATTAGTTTAAGAGGAGGAAATAAGTTAGTTTTTCTATCGTTCCTTAATTTCCTTTTGGCTTGTGTTCAGTTTTACATTACAGTTGCTAACATGGAATTATTGTACTCAGTTTTTAATTTTTTGTAATTCTAAACTGTTGTTTACTCCTAAACAAAAGTAAACTTGACTCTTAAAATTTGATCTAAATTTTCGCAACGTGGAACTTTATATTTCGAAATTTTATTTCATTTTAAATCAACAAAGTAGTTAAAAATGACTTTATCAACCTGCACATTCATCTTGGAAATCTAATGTAGTGAAATTAGCGACACAAGATAGACAAACAAAATTTAGTGGAAGGAAGTTCTCACTTTTTCTTAGTATAATATGATGATTAACTTGTATTTTCTCACAAAAGGGTTTGGAATCAGAAGACAAGAAGAGGTGTAAGAAAAGGGATATAAAATATATGGAAATCTTATTATTGTATTTGTCTAGCAGGTTTGGATGAATTATTAATTGAGTTGTCTGATCAGAAGTGCGGGCCCTTTATTCTCTCCCCAGAGAAAAGTAAATAAGAAGTGGTAGAAAAAAGTTTACTTTTTAATTTATTTCGAAATTATGCTTAAACTCTAAGAGACTCAAGATTATGAAGAGGAATATACACTGTATGTATAGCATGAAACTACAAAATCAAGTTGCTCACTGCAAGTAAATTAAGTAGAGAATCGAAGCAAAGTTGTGAGGATAGGACAGGATATTGCATTTATTAACTTTAAATGAATATGATATGTTTTACAAAGTAAAGTGCGCAATGCAATGAGTTTTCATCCAGTAATGTTATTCTTTAGTGTAGTTTTAAATTGTAGTAAAACGTAGCATGAAAAAGTCTTTTAACCTTCATGAGACCTTTTTATAGTGACTGGACATTTTGCATCGCTAGTATTCGCACTATGGATTCTTTTTTACGCGTTTCCCAAAGAACAGTCGTTCTCATATCGCTATCGCTTACTACAAGTCCGCATTTTTAATAGACAATGTTATCTTTTAAATTAACCAGGAATTTTTCTTGAGATCTTTTTGATAAGATTAAAAATAAGAATCTGTCAAAAAAAATTTTCTCCTGGCTTAAATTTTATAAGATTTTGGGAACCACTCACTCTGTAGATAGATTTATCAGCAAATTCTTAGTAGTTTGGTCGCGTTCAAATGGAAATGGAACTGTGTACCTGGCACAGATTTAGACGGTACCTGGTTGTTCGAAACATGTAAGATTACTAGACTGGGTCTTGTTCGATCCTCGACGTCCTGGTGAGGAGCAGGTCCATAAACATGTTGAAAGCGCCAAATACTTTATATTATGTTATTATATTTTTTTTACTAAGTTTACTGAAAATGAAACATGCAGGTTTTAAGGCACAGCTTTGATCATGATTTTAGAAGATTCGTCAGTTTATCTATACTCCATGTCGGTGGTAGTCAGGTAGTGTGGTAATTTGGTTACTGCTGGCTAGCACTGCTTGATCTTGTGTAGTCTTTTCTTATGAAATCAGTTTAGGTCATGCATTCATTGATAACAAGCAAGGTGAACATGGAATAAAAGCTAAGTTTATAAAAGAACTTTTGCTTTTCATAAGAGCCGAAAGAGATAACACTAACAGTTGCGTAGGAATAGTGGTCAGTCGTTTGTATTTGTAATCAGCAATATGAAACCCACTCAACAAGCTAGAAACTGGGATGACCAACAGACAGTTCCCAAGCTGTCTGACAACGCAGAGAGGACGGTTCTTTAAAAAGACAAAACAAGTCCTTGGCTGTGGAGCTGACAATTTTATGAGCATCTCTGCCTAAACTTCTAATATAATATTGGGATGGGCAAGAGAAGATTGGTGATTATTACAGTATTCGATTCAATTATATGAAATTTTATTGAACTGAATTTGCTCAAATGCAAATTTTACGTTGTGTTTCAAATTCGAAACATCGAAAATAGGCCTTTTATTATGCTTTGTAGCAGTGGAATGAAAGGTGTTGGTTCTTTCCATGTACAGTGGCATCCGTTTCAAATTCAGTAATTGTAACAAAAGATAGCAATAAAGAATCTCCAATTTTATTCCTAGTAGTATACCTCTGTATATAAGTTTTAAATGTCTACTTTGCTAGTTTGAACAAATAGATAGAAGCTACACAATGCAATGCGCTCTAAAATTATCCTGTAGTTCGTGGTATTAAAATGCCCACAATAGTGTACTGCTGCAATGACTTCTACTCCCATTCTTCCAACATCCAAAAAACGATACGGTTCAACAGGCATCTTGGAGTTGCATACAATTTAAGAAGGGACGTGTCCAATCCAACTATTTCTCTTATGGTTCATTGTCACTTGGCTTACCGTTACTAATTAGATGAGTTCCGTATAATCAACCGATTCTGCATGGATTATGTTTTTCCTAGAATTTAATTATACATAGATTGAGGGTGCAAATCAATCTTTTTAAGAATACTATACTTTTACCTTTACTTTATTTCTAATTTTAGCATCTTTCCTCGAATAGAATACGGACTTGTTTTCAATAGGGAACAACTTGATGGTGTTCAAAGCATATTTGTAGATTAGATAATTACTTTTTTTTGTAATGGAGTGACTTTTAACTGAAGTGCTTAAAATTCGATCAGACACAAATAAGTTAGGAATTGGATTGAAATTTGCAAATGGTGAATGAAGGTCGCTCAAACTCAATGCTTTAGTTGCAAAAATGTATATTTGAACACTTTTTGTGCAGTGTGATTGGTTGAAAAGTTACATTATCCCTTGTAGCATTATTAGAACCATTCTTAAGATTTCCTCCATTTAGACGTTAGCCACCCTAGAGGAGAACAGGCAAGATTATTGACACGGTGCTCAGATAAGTACAAGGTGGATTATATTAGCGTCAAGTGAACAATTAAAAGCCGGAGGGAGTTGTATTATGAGTTACGAGAT
This sequence comes from Hydroisotoma schaefferi, assembly GCA_034682405.1. Lineage (NCBI taxonomy): Eukaryota > Metazoa > Arthropoda > Collembola > Entomobryomorpha > Isotomidae > Hydroisotoma > Hydroisotoma schaefferi. The sequence continues at coordinate 2,827 of JAQFZX010003101.1, read as the reverse complement.
GTAATAGAATCAAATTGTTCAAAATAACAAGAGAGAATGCCCCTTTCTCTATCATTATACCTCTTGATACTAATTTTTTTCTTTTATCATCGAATGAGAAACAAGAAAACATCCTCAGAGAACAGAACAACCTACAACAAACTGCTAACAATGAGGTAAAATAGCTCTGGAAATGATAATAATGAAGATGATGAGAGAGTGATGATGATAGACTGGTTAGTCCCAAGTCCCAATCCATCCAACCTAAAACAGAAACCGAAAAAAAATTGTAAATAGGTAGGCAGTTGTAGTCGTCTTGTAGTTAGGTAAAAAAAACTGCTCAAGGAGCTCTCAATTATGTCCCTTACTTAGAGGTAAATAAAATGTTACGAACAGTGTGGTATAAGTACCACAAACACGCAGAACACTAGAGCCACTGAAACCAGAAAACTTATATAAGAGATCCCTTCTATCAATATAAGAAACAGCGAACAGCATACCCAACGAGCTAACTTGACTTGAGGTGCAAAAAGGCTTCAAAGTCGGCGATGATCTTGGATTAACGAGATGAGTCATAATTTACACGGGAGCTTTTAAACAAATCCCTCAGCGACATATGGAGGATTACGAGATGCTACAAATGAGTTGAGAACATTCAGAACATCGTCATATATTTCATTCGATCATCATCATAAATATACTTCCGCCCAGGCTTTCAACCGGACTACAAGGATAAGTGTATCATTGTGCACAGTTATATAGTCAATGGTTAACAGTTTTGAATGAAATATTGACGTAAATGTTATTACTGTAAGGAATGGGTGCTCCACTTTTATATTTATTGGGGCCTAGAAGCTCCTTGGCATTGTTTAACGATTTCGTTTACAATTTATAACTTATGAAAAACAAGCAAATGAGAACCTCTCCTAGCTCCTGATCGCCTCCAAGAGTCCTATTATGTTTTAGGGATTGTATAAAAAAAACAACTTGCCCTTCGTTTTATATTAATTTAGCTTTTTTGTACTTTATGCTTGTCACTTTTACTATATGGACATAAAAGTGAAGAACTTGTACAAAGGGGGATTCTGGTGGAGTAACAAGTTAGAAGATATAGTGAACCGGTAAAGGCTCAAGGGGATTGGAGATGAAAGGTGTGATTTAAATGAAGACATAATGAATTCATTTGGTTTACTAGAGGCGATATTATAAATATTTATATTAATATTTAAAGAAAATGATAAATTATCCTCCCGAGGAGGTTGAGGAATTTAATATTGCTCTTTAGACTTTTTATATTCTTGTTGGCTTAAGGAAAGGAAGATTTAGTTAGGGAGAGAAAAGAAGGGTAAGGTTGTTTGACTTTGGTGGATTAGAGATTTACACTATTATTCTGCCTGGTGCTTGTTTGTTTGTTGGAAATATTTGTAAACGCTTCAATTATTCAGCAGAAGGGTTTAAGAAGTTTAAGAAGATCAAAAGAATTTCGCCAAGTCATCTGAGCAAATGTAAGAAAGATGAAGATTATGGTTTGATGGTTATTCCTGACTTTACTACTCATTGTTGCGATGCGAGTTTAGAACTTTAGTATACATCTGACTGAATCTGAATTAATGCATTGAAGTTAGCTATGGGTATTTGGAAAAAAGTTTAGTGAATCCTTCGTTAAAAGTTGGTTAACTAAATACAAAACAGAATTTAGAATTAGACCAAACATATCCAAACTAGGGAGCAAATAAGACCAAGTTTTTTTCTGCTTCTAGCTTGAAATAAAGTAATAAGGTAAGAGAAAGCACGATCTGGAATAAAAAAAACTTAATGGTATGACAAGTTTTCACAAATTCTTATCTAAGAATCGCAACGTAGTCGGCTGTGCGGTGATTCGTTTCTTAGTCTGGCTCGGTTGGGTTGATTATTTATTCAATTGTTGATCCATCCGCAATTTGCGTAATGATCCAATATCGTTTTTATAAATCTTGCCCAAGAAATTCTTTCTGGATTCTGATAAGGCAAACCGGTAACGGCAGACTTGACCATGGAATACCAAGAAACCCAAACCACGTCGGGCAGTCGGGCACACTTAAGAATTTTTAGCTTGAAGGTTACTTTAGTAAATGCATGGACCTAACGAACTGGTTGATTTGGCTGCATTATATTATATTAAAAGGTTTTCATTTGCAGGTTTTGGTAAAATATACCATCTATAAGCGTGCTGGGTTTGACTTACTGGATAAACAGAGCTAGAAAAGATTTTCACATAATGCTAGAGTTTTTATAATCAAATGGTAATAATTCAGTGGAACTTTTTCGTACAAGGTAGAGTAGAGTTTCCTATGATTAGTGAAGCTGGAGGACCGTCGTCGCGTCAGTCGAGCGTCACTCCGGGACCACTTATCATACCACGATAGGAGTTATATACCATTCTTTAAAGAATGGCTTAACCAAAGCCACAATTTACTCCCTAGAAAACAACCATGAAATAGAAGTCTGCTTTTTTTTGCGGTTTACGAATTTCTCTTATTGGTTTTTAGTTTAGCTCTTTTACAAACTTTTAAGTACTTCAAGAAGTAAACTTGTATTTCATATCTCCTCAAAAACACGATGTTACATTTTGCCTAGGCTGAAACAAAAACCTATTGAATTTTTCAAAACCCTTAAAATCTTAACCTTTCTTAATGCAGTCAAATAAAAACTATCCTGAAACCGTTTCATGCATGCGTAAAGTGTGTCTGTGTTATGAGTAAGAATAATTTAACGACTGTGATTAACACCAACTGAAGACGCGACAGGATGCTCGTTCAACTCTAAACTTGCAAACTGGTAGCGTTGGTGGTTATCCAATGATAACCCG
>JAQFZX010003100.1:0-14253 GCA_034682405.1 Hydroisotoma schaefferi | reverse complement strand
GATTAGAAAACGCAATGACCTCAAACCAGTTGCTCAGGAATAATAAATGCTAGCAGCTTTAACAGTGATAGTAAAAATAAAAAAAAACAAAAAATATAACTTCTAATGTAGCTACTATTTCCTTATATAAAGAGCAAGCCTCCTTATGATAATTGCAGTAAGGAAAAACTGCAGGATTATCCATTCCTTACATATTCGATATTATTTGTTAGATAAAGAACAGCCAACAAGTAGGAAATCCTAGCTATACATGCATAACATGCAGACAATGGCGAATTAATTATCATTCCTTATAGAAACTCAGTAGAGACAATTGATTGCTCTCGGTTAGATAAGATTTCTTCCAACAAATTGCAGCAGTAGCAGTCAACAATGCAATTCACACAGACAAATGCCCAGTAGTAGTAAGTAGCAAGTACTTGAGTAAAGTATGCATAGCATTGTTGAAGTTTTAACAATCCGGGGGAATAATTAAACCTGATAATTCCAGAAGTTAAGAATCTTGAAGCTGACGGGATTAAAATGCCCTTCTAAGGACTTGCTGATGGATGATCTTGCTTCTTCCTCTCAGCTTTTTATCCTCTTTTCACGTTTTTTTACTTAAACCAGAGAATAACTAAACCTGCCTAATAAGTCCTTCCCCATCGTTCATGTAAGCACGAGTAGTATTTAATATTTTGATGAAGACTTTGGATTACTGTGGACAAGTTGGTGCTGTTTCCTACCTTCCTTTCCCCTGCCTATACTTCTTAATGCAGATGATATTGTTGGTTATTGCAAGTACTGATTAGTAGATGGATTTCAGGCAATTTAATTTCATTTTATTGGGTTTTTTATACAAAGTGAGTGACGAGGATGGGATAAAAAGATTCCAAGTAGGAAGATTATGCCTATGAGCTGTGGAAGAAAAGGAGGATGGCTTTTTTAGATGATGAGTACCTAATTCTGTTGATGAGAAGATTTTTATCCTTCTGACAGTCCTTTACTTTAACTTGCTTGGATTTACACATTTTGAGTAACTTTTTCTGCTGATATTTTTACTTTTACAGAGGGATTCTACAGTTATTTGTGATTTGAGAAAAAACTTACATGTCTGTGGTCAATCATTTCACTATGCTCTTTATGAGGAAGGCTTCTTCTCTCTTATCGTAAACAATGCCTTTAGGCAGACATTGTTAAAATTTGCAATGGTCATTCATACTTACGAAAAATGGGGTTTCAGCTAGCTATTCCAAGCATAATTAATCGTACAGATTGGATGAAAGGGATAACAATGCGAACGTAAAGGTTTACGGATACTTCTATGGAAATACGCTATGTTTGCATAAAACTAGGTACAATTTCCCCCTTTATAACAAAAAACCTCGATTCTTCATCCTTCTCCGTACAATAGGGTAATAATATCACTTTACATCGCATTAAATTCCATTACGCTACAATTTTTACTTAACCTTACGTTTTTCTCCTTTCATATTCCTTTAGACTGACAAAGCTAGAAATGCTACTTAAACGAAAAACGCTTGCATAAGCTCTCTTTTTTTTTTTACTGTCGATTGAAATATTAAGTAAATCCACTGAAATGTAAAAATCTGCTTTTTAAGCTATAGAGATACGTTATTGTATTTTCTAGTAAGCCTTAAACTACATGTCACAAAATAGCCACAAAACTAGTAAAAACTCTACACACTACTCAACTCACCATTAAACTCTTAACAATCAAGAATATTTACTCATGCTCAAAGTATCTAAAAAAAAGTTTTTAGGCAGCGCAGTTAAGTCCTTTTCTTAACAAAACGCCATAAATACCATTACTACTACCCTTGGCTTGATGACCAAGATGATTACACACATTTAAACCTTCAACTTCAACTTATATCGCTGTGTGAGAATAATATGCATTGCAATCAACACTGACTAATTTTTTGTAGTAACTTAGCGGGTATAATAAGCAAGTAAGTGTGTCTTACTTTTGAAGACTTTTTTAAAGCAAAAACTTGAGAAAAGACAAACTCACACGGGCATATTATCCACGTTAACATGTACTTGGATAGTACGGCTTTTATGTGTTTTTTCACAAAAAACCGTCTTTTGTCTCCTTCCTTTTCCCATTCTTTTCAAAGTTTTAGTAGTTTCAACCTCAAAAACTACTAAAGTTTATATTCTTTCATGTCTTTGTATGTTTTACCTACAAGTTACAACTTTGTAGTTAATAAGGAGGATTTTACACGTACTTAATTACCGACCAAGGTGTCTCTTCTTCTTTTGTATAAATACTAAAATCCTTCTCTTTCTTTTATCTCTCTAACTGAGATCCCTTTCTCTTCAACATTTAGGATAATTTTTTACTTGTTTTAAAACCCATTGTGTGCGTTTCGTATTCTTAAAATTCTTTCTTGACTACTTCTACTGTCTCTATTATGTTTTTTTCATCCTGTCGTGTCTTTTCCCACAGGAGCTCATTCCCTTTCTGGACAATAAATCGATGTAAATGCCAAGAAACAAATTGTGAATGTTTTCTTTAAATGTGTATAATTATATGCGAATTACCGTAAAACGTGTTAAAAACATGAAAGTTGTAGTGTAGCTATCTACAGTAAGAAAAATAATAGACAAATTAAAACCAAGCCCATCCACCCTTCGTTTAAACAAAGTTACTTTTCGCTGTAAGATATTGATACGTTTCAAATGGCAAAATTACGTGAACAATTAAACAAAAGACGATTAATCAATGACAAACTTTAAGTTTAAGTAAGTACTAGTTTCACCCATGCAAGTGTATAAAAAAGAGGATTTGTTCACATAAATGAGCCCAGTGATTCAGTATCTGCTCTTATTTTTTGCTCATATTATTTACAAGTTTGTTTGTGGTTTGAAAACTAACGCTTACTAAAAACTTGGACGAGATGGAGAGAATACACCGTCAAATCAGACTACGATTAACACACCATTCGTACAAAGAGAAGAAAAATGAATAATTATCTCAGGATTCTGCTCTGCGTTTTATGACTTTCATTATAGCTTAAGTTGACAAAGAATCAAGCCTGCTTAAGTAGGCAGTAGGCAGTCACTTGCAGAACATTAAACAATTTTTTATGTGCCAATTGGTGATTTCAATTTTTATTTTCTCCTAGTTAGTGTAGAGAATAGGAAACAAAGTTTAGATATTACATACAATAATATCAAATGCTTGTTGGTGTGGAGTATTTTTTAATTTTTTTTAAATTAGTCCCTTGCTAGTCCTCAGGACATTGTTAGTTATCCTGGCCAGTCACTTTAGATTATTCTATGCCTTACTTTACTACAAAAAGAGTGTTCGTTTACATTTTTGTTTAAATAAAACGAGACTATAGATTCTCATGACTCTCGCACATGCTTTGGTTGGATACAGTAATAAAATTGATGTCGTCCTCGTCCTGTTCCCCCTGTACATCTAAATTCTTGATCCGCTCTTGGTCAATAATCCCAAGAAAGAGTAGGATTTGTGTGTTTATTCACAAAAGCTCAAATTACAAGTTTTCTTGCTCTTTTTCTCCCTTTCTGTTCTAATACTTTTGGAGTAGATATGATATTTTTGTGGTTTTACTTCCAAGAATTAGTTGAAAAGAGTTGATTAGCCTTTCTTGTTCTCAAGAGTTGTTTTAATATAAAAAAAATAGCATATACAAACACACACACCCAATAATGTCTTTAGGCTGGGTCTGACCGTTGTTTATTTTGGTCAAATCGATAAAATATTTGTGTACTGCATGCAGCTATGCTGGAGCTTTGTTTATGCTTATACAATTCACAGCAGTCACAGCATCATCAGACTCATTGAAAGATTTATTTAAAACAAGTGAAACTTATTGATTTTCGCGTGTGAACCATAAATCTGCAACTCCTTCATCCTTCCTTTTTTCTAAACATGCAATCTAATTTGTCCAACTTTGTCTCCCCGTAACTCATCAACTACACCCTCATGGTTTGTCAGCTTATTATCCCCCAAAACGATAATTATCATGCAAGCAAATATTTCTGTCCAACCCAAAAACTCTTTTGCTTGGTGTGAATGAATCTCAATCTAAACAGCTAACTTAAAGCATCCTTTACTAATATTTTCCATTATTTCTTCACAAGTTTACTACCATTGTTTATTCCATTATCTCCAAAAAAGACTGCTTGCATTGCATGTCAAAGGCTCAATACTGTCATAGCTTCCCATTCAGGATTATGTATGTACAAGGTGGAATATAATATTATTACTATTTAACCATCGCAAGGAGACTCTCTACGGTAGAATTCACACTTAACAGGTTTTCTTGTCAATATTTATTGCCACGCGATCCTCTCCAAAGTTGAAAAAAACAGAATCTCCTCCGAGGCTTTTTGGTGGAAAGCTTCTTACCAAAAACTTACAAAGGATTTCATTTTTATAGTTTTAAAGTTTCATAGTTTCAAGCCTCAATAGACCTTCAATATTTGATAGTTATAGTAATAGCAATATGACAGCCCTAGATTTACAGCGTCAGACCACCAATCTTACTTTACTTATGGATGTTAATTTTTTTCTCCAAAACTTTTTATCATCCTTCCCAATGACCCCAGTAAAGCTGGGGTAAAAGTGAATGTGAATGTGGGAGAGCTTTATCTATAAACTTGCTTTTCTATTGTTGGCCTGTCCAACTGTATGTTTCTGTGTAGGTTTATATTATCTTTATGGTAGCCATTTCCCATTGCATTGCGTTTGTATTCTTTGTATTGTTCATACTAGTCCAGTTTATTATGCGGTTGGTGAGTAAAGCAAGTATGAATAAGGAGTAGGAAAACATTAATTTTAATTTTGAACTTCTACCTATCTCTTTTAAAAAACGACAGGGTCCCGAACTAACGGTCTGAGGACAGTCTTGTTCACTTGATTGTAAAATTCGTTGGAATTAATTAAATCCACTTAAAATTTGAAATCTGGTGGCCGTTTATTTCCAGTTTATTCACACGGTATACTACTTAAAAGTAAAGCTACTATTGCGTCCTAGGGAGTGAAGATTCATTACTACGTAGGGAACTAACTTATGGGATTTGATGATATGATAAGTTTAAAAGTGTAGTAATAAAAAATGCAGTTGTTAAACCAGTGTCATTAATTTGTTCTTCAAGGGTTGTCAATTGGATTAAAAATTCATAGTTGGGATTAATAAATGGCTCATTTGGGAAATGTTTCTGGTGGTTTTGGCTTGTTAGATTCCCCCCTTTTGCCTTTCTTGTTTCTATTTTATTGTCAGCCTTTGTTCTACTACCCTGCTACTGACTCTGAACTGCTCAAAACTCCAAGGAGTCCTTCAACCCTTTGTTTCCTGATTTTACTAATTAATCAAAATCTATTTTGAAAAATATAAATTATAAACTCTCCCCTATTTCCCAGACGGACGGAGGGTTTCTTGTTTTTTAACGGTAGAAGTTAGTTCGGACACGTTGTTTGGAAGTTTAAAAGGTTCTCATTTTTGGGAGCATCTCAACCAAACTTGTGCTTATTAACTGATTGCAATTAATAAATATTGCACACGTTTTTAAATTGCTGTAAAACCTAAATAATTTCAATAAATCACAAGGTATGGTCCACGAAAATCTGATAAACTATCTCTATTCTATATTAGATCAGCAAAACCCTCAATTTACTAGAGAAGTAGAAAATTCAGGTGCGTATCCACCAAGAAATCATTGCCAAGAAAATACTCAATTGCCAAACATCACATAAAGGATTCTGTCCTACAGCTTTTAATAAACCTGCACAACAAACTTCACAAGAAACCCAGCCCGTTAAATAAAACATAAAATAAGTAGATCTGGATATGCTATAGCATCCAAGGGCCCTGTGTCCACGAGCCCTTGAATTCAAGGGACCTTTCATCCCCCTTCTTTTCCAAGACTTACAAAAGGAAATAAATTACTAAAAATATACAAAAGAAGCGTGCATGATGCATGCATATTTTATTCCATAGTTTTATGCTTTTAACTGAATATCTGATCCAGTTTAGTAACTATGTATCCGTATGCATAGTTTGTTTGTATACCATAGCTCCAAAGTTATACGGTAGTTTCAAATTATAAATATGATATGTACTTTTTAATCTATGTTGATTCATATGCAGATATTTTATTTCATTGAGAGAAAGCACATTGACTGCCTTACTTCTTACTTTACAATGTAGGGATAAATGATTTCACCGATTCAAAAGAAAATATGCATCAAACTTAGAGTTAGAATCATATGTAATAAAATAAGCCCAGAGAAGTAAGGGGTTGGAACTAGATATACATGAAACATCTCTCTCTAGGACTAGGATCACTTTATTTCTCGTAGTTTTACTACTCGTTAAATTTGCATAATTTTCAGCTGATGATTGATGATTTATGGGATGAATTACATGAAAAAAGAAGAGTCGACCGGAGTTCGTTTGAGAATAAAGAGTTTTTAGTTTTTAACATCCAACATTAACACTGCTGCACACATTAATATTTTTTATCTCTATTATTCTTTCTATAGTCAGCTAGTATACGTTTTCAATGCCAGTTGCTTGCTAGTTAGTTAGTTAGTTAGTTTCTACTTTTATTCTAAATAATGGATAGGCAGACGCCGCCGGTATTCCCTTTGAAATCTTTACCAAACTGGAATTGAAATCTAAAATAACGAACAAACTGTTGGCTGAACACACAGAAAATCAGGCAGGTTGTGTGAGCTTTCCATTATTTTTATTAATTTTATGGCTTTTTCCAAGCATAATCGGCCAGTCGGTTGTACTAACTGTGCTTCGCCGTTCTTCAGCACTGTCCAATTTATTATTATTATTGCATGTTAAAAAACCTAAATGTAAAGTGCTTAGAGATGCATGCATGGATATTCCATATGGCATAATCATCCGCTAAAAGGCTTTCCTTATGTAATCCATATCATTACACGGGAGAAATGTGGCCGCGGCTCGTTATAGAATATCCTTGTTCGTAAAATAGTAATCGTCGTAAGTAACAAGAGACTCACCTTATTTCATGTCAACTGTTGTTAATGCCTCATTTATATCATTTATTTATTAAAATTAATGCTCTAAAGTAGGAGAGAAATGGCTGGTAAAAAAGAGATTTTGGCATTGGATTTCACCCTTTTTGGACTTATAAAGACAAAGCCAGGCATTGTAATGCAATTTTAGTTATTAGAGCTCGCTTTAACTTTAAAAAAATATTTGATTTTGAACGGTCGTTTTCATACGCTTTAGGCCAAATCTATCCATGATAATAACTCACATATCGCTTTGAACAGCTCATCTCGATTATAAATTCATTCATAATGCCAAACACCAGAGACCTATTGATTGATTAATGGATTCCATTAGACTAATTCTTTTCGGAGCTTGCTAAGCTAACGAGAACAACGATATATATGCTAGTTCAGTTTAGTTACCCCTTTGAATTTGCATATGTACAAACAAACATAACTCCTATTTATTTATGTGCATCTCAATTTTCAATCTGTGATATCGATTCGATACTTGCGTGATTTATTTTTATTTATGGTAGCATGGATTTTCTTGACTTGCTACTCATATACATTAGAAAGTTAAACTCTGGCGAAAAGGATAATTAATTCATGACTTTAGAATTCATTCTAACTTTAAATATTTCATTCATTATTTACAGACGGTGAATTAAATAAGTCATCCGTGAAGGAGTCACAGTCAACCCTTTGAGTTTGAGATTTATTATTTGGAGGAATCACAGCCAAGCGATGCAATAAAACTGAAAAAAGTCAATACGGAACGCTAAATAAAAGAAGTAGAACACGGATATAAAAAAAAGAGGATAAGGAGCCTTTCCCTTATCGACACCTGGAGGCTCTTGAATGAGAATATTCAAATGAGTTGATAATCATCATAAATCATCCTTCGACTGGAGAAATAGAGGCCGGGATGTCAACCATTGCCGGGATGTATTATATGAGGACTCCTGGAACTACTGCTCAGGATATCCAACCATCAGGTACTTAGCGTTTTAAAGTTCTCCCCTCTTGTCCTGCCAATCCTTTTTCCTAACTTTGTATGCATTATGACATACATGTTTCGTATCATGCACTTACAACTTATGCATGGAGTAAGGATAGGAAGCTGTATTGTCCTAAATGAGGGCTTTTTATACAGATTTCCCAATTTAATTCAACCCTTTCTCCCTGGAAAACTCGGAGGTTGAGTAAGTAATTTAAATCTTTAAAATGTATATCTTATTCAATTCACAGAATGCTCAGTAATGGACTCCGAAACGAATTTAAATCTAAGCGAAGATGACAATACAAGCTGCAGTGCCAGGTGAGCCATTTGTCTATTTCCGAGCCCTTTTCACCATTCCATTTCATAAAGTACCTTAGCTAAGCTTAACGTTATCCCATAAACTTAGCGTGCCTTGTGGAATTTCCTGTTGAAGAATAAATTAAAATCTAATGAGTTTGATGGATGAGCTTGAAATCCGGCTTTAGAAACTTTATTGGTACTTTTCCATCCATAAAATAGCATCTTAACTTCCAATTTTAGTGACATGGGCTGTGACCTCAGCCTCCCAGGCTCAAATGGAAAAACAACCTCCTCAAAACGAAATAGTGGTTCGGCCTCTTCCCGAAAAAATAAACGGAAAAACTTCAAGCCCCGAAACATTCTAGAATACGCCGGCTCAGATGAGGAAGATGAGAACAATTTAGCAATTAAATTAAGAAATCTGCAAAAGCTCAATAAACACAATCTCCAACAAAGACAGAGTCAACATGCAGCTGCAGCTTTGCAGTTCGCCAGGCGTAAAATGAAATTAGCTGGTAGAAATAATGAAATAGACCAGGACGGAGATCACGATGATGATGACATTGATGACAATGAGGACGACGAGATACCACCAAGTCCTTCGGATTCTTTGGGTGATGCTGATGAGTTACATAAATTTAATGGGATTAGTTCTCGTGATGATGATGATCCCGAGGTTGACATTGATATGCCGAGGGGAGATAGAACTAATGAAGACTCTGATGAGGAGGATTCGGATTACCATCATACCATGTACAATCGGGCCGTGTTACGGGGAGGTGGGGATGGACCTCTTGACCTTAGTGAAGTTCAGAATGGTAGGTTAAGCTACTGTATGTTAATTAAAAAGAATACGCCTCTAATTAGAACTTCATTAAGTACATTTCTGATACAGCTCTTAATCTCTCTGATTTCTTTCCAGATTCCTCCAATAAATCTTCCCCAAGCTGGCCCAGATCTAAACCAAAACTTCCCTTAAGTCTCATAAATAACTTAAACAATAATGTTAATGACCCCTCGTCTTTCTTGTCTCATCAAGTAGCTGCAGCAGCGGCCGCTGCTGCAGTGAATAATATCCCGCTGGGCTTAGCATCTTCACTGGGTGGCGGCATGGGAATGGACCTTAGGATGTCATCTTCTCGAAATCCTGGAGATTTATATGAAGAATCTCCATCAAACGACCAACTCATTACCAGTAGCACTAACAATGCCAACAGTATTCTGAATAATATACATAATAGCAATAATAATAACAATATTACCCACAACAACAACAACAGTATAAACAATCATCATAACCCCCATCACCAACACGTTAGTAGTCCCCATCAGCATCATCATCTTCCTGGGGCTGCTGTGCTTAATGACTTTGCCGAAAACACTATGAAAGAACTGCTCAGTCTTTATGGAATCACGGAAAATTTTCGTCAAGGTAAGCGCAAACTTGAATTAGTTAGCTTCATGGAGCTTTATTGCATCTGAACAATTTTTTTACTCCAAGCAAATGCGTTTCCGAATAATCTCATCCCTCTTCCATCGTATTTTGGTGCGTTTTCAGGATTCTGGCATAGTTGAATGTATTGCTGGGTATGATATTCATGCATTTGTCAACTATAGTTGCCTTTACCTTCAAGGCAAATTAATTCTATAAAGATTAACCTCACGTGGCGATGGAAAGGATTTTCTTTCCTATTTATAAACCAACTCTTTATAAATCTGACATAGAGCATATCAAGCAATGAAGTTTATGCAATACGAGCATATAAAGAGAGTCTTCTATTATTATTACAAACTAAAAAAAAGAGATATCCAATTCCTCCAACAATTTAAACCCCCAAGTCTAAAAAAGGATCTAGAGATTGTTGGTTGTTTGTTAGATGGATTGGATCCAAAGGTAATTTTATGTTGAAAAATTTAAATTCCAAAATGTCGATGAACAATAGGCTGGAGAACAATAGGGCCCCATGGGGCGATTGCATCACCGACAAGCATTCAATCTCTTTTTTACACATCATTCAATTCCTCAGAAAGCCATCCTAGCTGCCTTTGACCACTTCGCTAATCACTCACAGAAGAACAGAGTAGCAGAACAGAGGGAAATATTGTACCTTCTTCCTCCTTCGATGAGGATTTAAATTTATTAAAATTATTTTTTCGAACCAAGTCAGAAATAGCTCGCTGAAGAGAAAGAGTAAATCCCTTGTCCATTTTTATCAACCCTATAAAGAATCCATTCTTTACAAGAATCTAGCATCATTTGACATTTACAAATACTCAATTGTGATGGAGGATTTGGGATTTTTCAAATTCCTCGATCCTTTTTCACAACTCTTGAATCTTTGGCCATTCTCTTGTTGTCTCTTCTAATGATAATCCCCGTGATGAGCATGAACTCTCTTATTCGGTTAAGGCTTCTTCAATAAAGTTCATCCTGTATTTGAATAAACAGTACTTTTTTAGTACGAGGTACCAAAATAAGTAAAGGTATGCCGTGTTCGTAAAACAGTATGACTAGTAGTGAGATAGTAAATATAAGTAATGGTAAATAAAGGAAAGAAAACAAAATATGCATTCAGTGCAAAGCTGGCAAAGTTGAGAAAGAGTTTGACCAAAAATGGAAATGTGAAAATAAAAAAAACACTCTTGAAGATGGGTTTTTTGAGGTGGAAAGACAGGATAATGGAATGCTTTGAGAGTACCTATATGTAAGCCCAGAATACAACACAACATTCATGAGCTATATAATATGATACTATGTAAAGCTAAAGCATATTTAAATTTTACTCATTTCCCTTGACACAGACACAGTATTAAAATGTACCTTAAACCTTTACTCAAATTCAGATGGATGCAGCTAAGGAGGATAGATTCTTATTTTTATACCGTTTCCCACATTGCAAACAAAAGTAAAGTATATAGTAGGCTAAATGGTAAAATGCAAAGTGAGTTAAGATAAAAAGTAGAGAGAAAAGTTTACACAAGAAATGGACTGACTAACTGATTTCAAGATGAAGTTGATGACGATGATAATTGTGAGTCAGCTAAAATCCTATTCTTGCTCTCACAGTATTATTACCATAGTGGACAGTCCCTACTTAACCAGTCTTGTTGATAAATGTTCATCTTTTTTACACAAACAGAACAGAATTATTAGAAAGAGATGCATGAATTCCTGTTATTTTAACTAAAGACATTTATACACGCGTAGTTAGTTAATAAATGTAAGCAATTCTTCATGATTTTCCTATTTGTACAAATAAACTACAACCGAATTAGGTAGAGTTTTCTTCATATGGATTTTAAATAGTCTCAGGTGAGTGTTTTTACTCGACTGGTTAAAAAAGTAACATTGTTTATTCGTCATCCTTCGTTTCTATTCCATCCATCTTATTGTTCCACAGTTGGACACAAGGGACACGAGTACCGTGTATTTGGACATGATGCCTGTTCAGTTAAAATTAGAAAAAGCCAAGTATACATACGGAATACGTGGGTTAGTTAGCATGCATAGATTTTTCTACCCCAGGTGGCAAAACGGTTTTGAGAAAAAATAAAATTACAATATTATCCATAAAAAGTTTCAGAAAAGTAGTGTTCAATCAATCATTGCTTTTTTACATGTTTTTGTTTGAGTATTGACTATGGACAGAAAGAATTTTGATGGTAGTTGAGACTTGAGACGACGTCTCCTTAAGAGCTGTCGAACTGCATTAAAACGAAAATAAACTTTGAAAGAGAAGTAAACAAATAGAGCAAAAAATTGGAAAAATAATGAGAAGACTTATTAGTTTTAAGAATTTTGATTGTTGGAAAATGTAACTACAGTTGAGTTTGATTAAGCCCCGCTTGTTGCCTTCGCTTGGAGAAATCATTTTTCAAATTTATTGGGATTTTTTATCTTAATTTTTCTCTCATATGCTATACTATGCACAGCACATGCTTCATTAAAGCTAGATACGTCTTTGTATAGAGCATTACGAGGAAAAAGCATTAAAGTTTTACCCTTCTCGAAGTCGTCCTAGTCAGATCCAATTTATGAAACAAATTGCAGAGTTTTTCTCCTTATAAAAGGTTAAACATAGATTTTAAGCATCTTTTTAACACTTCCAAAGGTTTTCAAGGGTCAAGGTTTCTTGTAATTAATCAACTACTTGGCCGGTCCTCAGAGATCTTCATTATGAGCTTAATATAAAGTGACATGGACAAAAAGGGGTTGCAAAGCTTTCAATTATAAATCCTGCGGTTAGAAAAATGACCCTAGGTGAGTAAAGAAGACAAGAGTTTTTAAATAATTCTACAGCAAGATGACTGCATAGAATTATTGTAAGTAGAAAAAATAAAGCAAGGAAAATAGTAAATTAACCAAGAGATTTCCATAAAAGTTCAATAAGACGTAATTACTGCGGGGCTCATGAATACAGACAAACTTCATTGTAGCTTGGACGGTAAAACCTTCTCTGGAGCATAATGGAAAGTTGTAGTCGCATAGTAATAGTAAATATTATGGTAACACCATTAAAAATACGGCATTCTTGTATGTTATACGACTACAGTGGCTTTTACGCTGTTTTCTCATGAAAACCCAGCAACAACGTGTTGAGTAAATACGTGTTAAAAGTTCTCTGTATTTTTAATATACTGTTTCATTTATTTTCCCACTTTCTTTGAAAGCTTTTGTACCACTTGGTCCACCAACTAAGTCTAACCTGGGCTGTTAGAGCTTCTTTCATTTTCCAAGTAAACGACCACATTTGAATACCCAAATTACACAGGGCTTTTGAATAAAAAATTCATTTCAAACTAATAGCCTGTCCATCCATCTAACTATTCTATTCAATAGCGTCCGAGGTCCAAATATTTCAACTTGGAAGCTTTAGCTTCAGACTTTGCCTTTTACATACAGATAAGAAATATATGTTATCCATAATGAAAAAAGAAGGAAAGGGCCAAGTAACTTCGCTTATAAAAAGATAGAAAGAAGGAGTAAATTCTAAATAAATGGAAAAAAGAGGGAGACTAATCTAAAAAATCCATAAATGGACTCCAATCTACAGCCCTGGAGGCTTTTATTGTGAAGTTGTTGGCCAGCAGTACCAAACCAACTATCTTACCTTTGTACGTTAAATACCTAAAGGTATAAATAAATAACTTTGATGTTTTCCTTAATGCACAAAAGTGTTCTTTGTAGTAGTATGTAGAGGTTGTAGTAGTATTAAGATAAAAAGCAGAAAAAAGATTGAATTGAGCAAGACACGCTTATTTTTACTTTACCCGTAATGCAATATAATTTACAAGTAGCAACAATATAACACTACCGACTGGTCAGTATTAAAAAGACTGATGGATTCCAATTCCGTTTTTTTATAGAATTGCTGCTGTAACTAGGGTGGGTGGGTTTCACTTAAATTTACGTGAAATTGGGAGAAAATGCAGCTAGAAAGAGGATAAATAAATTATGCAAAGCAATAATGGATAAAAGAGAGTAATTCCAATTCGTGATCAAGTGCACACGAAGCGTGGGTAAAAAATGGATTGAATAACCATTGTGAATTTTACATAGAAATTGATTAGCTCTTTTTGTAAGAATAGCATATAAATACTTACTCTTGTCCTTCTATACAAGTAGCTGAGCACTTACAGAAAGTTTTTAGTTAGTTCATTTCATAATAATAATACCCATTCAGCTCAAAGTAATTCAATGGAGTTAGAACCATATAAAAAAGTAACTGGCACTAAAATAAGTAATTCTCTAATCGGATTGTAATCCTGGTACAAAATAGTAAATAATAACTTTGCAAGTAAAGTGGCATTTGAGACAGAAGATAGATTGAGTCTTTGAGATTTCCACTGTGATTTCCGAGCATAAGAAAAAGCTTTAAGAATTTGAATATCATAGAATTTATCTAACACTAAATAAATTCCATCAGCTTTAAAAGAAATCCCC
>JAQFZX010003099.1:0-14258 GCA_034682405.1 Hydroisotoma schaefferi | reverse complement strand
AAAGCATTGGCAGTGAAATGTCAATAATGTGTGGTACATCGTTATACGTCTTCTCAGCATCCACAAAGCTTTCGACACTTTGTATTATTTGATCAAGAGTAGGAATGCTCTCCCCCTAATCCAGTCATGACGTCCTCCGCTTGCAAGGAAGCGTCTTGCATCTAGTTGACAAGCGAATACGGATTATTTTTATTCAACGTAGGTTCCAAAAAGGCTATTGGGAAGGTAGAACAAGAGGCACTCAAACGACTTCCAATAGCCGGGCGATATCTTTCAATCTCAATTTTCATATATTTCCGATTCTTTACCAGATTCGGATCCGTTCCTAAGGTGTACAAACTGTTCAGCATCTTATAGCAAGCCACTTGGAGGTCGTCTAACAGCAAATCACTTCCATGCTCATATGAAGCGAGATGATCAAACATGGAAGTAAGGACGGGAAGAACTACAGCAAAGAAGTAGTTTTCCCTTGTGAGCATTTTATTTTTGGATACACGGTAAACTGTGTGTAGGATTGCATCTAATAAAGTGGCATAGTTCTCAGATTCAGCTTAAAATCTTGAGTGCTTGATTAGCAGTGGAAGAATGGAATTTCCAATGTAACGGTTCAATGCTAGGCCAATTTCAAAATCTCCACAACCAATCTAAAGAAATCAAATGACTTATTTATATTTGAGAGTACCCAAAATCATTAATCAGCTCATTGAGCCCTTACCCTATCCAGCATAGTTGCAGCTCTCAAATCAGGTAAAAAGGCATCTTCGAGCAAACGGAAGAACAAATCTCAGGTAGACCAAGGCTTTGGAAACTAAAACTCAAACTTAATGCTCCCCCAGATCTTCCAAATGTACAATTGACCTTAAAATTGTCCGAACTCGCAAAGACTCTTTTGTTCCCTGTGCAATGACCCCATAATCTAGATCACATCGGACAGGAAGGTCAACAAGCGTGCAGTAAAATGCTAACGTAGCTGCTCTCGTGTCAATATAATCTTCATCCTCCTCGGACTCAGGCATATGATGGTCTAATTCTCCCACATTCTCTCCATTATTCTTTGCAGATATTCTGTCCGACATATAAATCACCAAAATCAAAATTATTAACCTTTATTTCTCTCCCAACCTATGCTTCTAATAGCTGATAATTCATATAAAAATGCAAACCCGTACCTCGGAGAAAGTCCAGGTATCTTTCCCCTTCAACTGGATCCCAACCAAGATCGGGATAATCCTTCTCTACCAGCTCAGTATTTGACTGTAAACCACACCGAGACAAGTACACGGCTATTTTCTCCAGTAAATGCTCTCTGCAAGAATGATAAAAAATTGAGATAACCCATTGATTAATTCTCCGTATTATCGTTTGTTAGCTTGATTTGCCTCAAAGCCAAAGCCAGGTATTTTCCATTAAAGACGAATACGCCACATCCAATGGCGTACTTCCTCTCAGAGACGGTCGGTTCAGTAGAATATTACTGTTCTCCAACAGGAATCCCAAATGCTCGAACATGGCCTTTTGATTTTGACGTGACGTCTGCAGAAGTAGCATAGGAATCGACAGCAACCAACCACCATTTCATGAGACGTGTCCTTAAATTAGTTTACAAGAATTGTTTAAGCAATAAATTCTGGAAAAAATATTCATTGCATGGTTTTTTTTTACTTTTTCCTTCGCTGGTTGTTCTCCACCTTCACCAGTGGTTGCCCCACCCTGAGCTTCAGATTGAGCTTGCTGACGACCAAGAGTGTTCATCATTAAAGCCATTACATTTTCATGGACACGAAGGATTCGAATAAGGTCTGGATGTTGGAGAAATATGTTGTTTTTCACGAGTTCCCTATCACAAAACAAAACCTTATATCATAAAATTCCTTATGTGTCACTTCGATCCGACATTTAACGCTTGACTTGACATTACCAGAGTAAAAATCTCATGAGGCCCTCCTCATCATGAGACATCGGAACTGGAAGCAGTGCTCTAATTCGACTTAATCCCGTCCACATTTTCTTGATATGTGGGTCAGTTTTGCTACTGAACACGTAGGTTTTCTCTAGAGATCTAATTAGCTCTCCTACGACATCGTACTGACGGAGTAGTAATCTAAGGACAAGCAGAATTGACGTGACAGTGTGAAACCTTTGATGCTTTCATATTTAGTTAACTATCACAAATCCACTAACCCACACATTTCTTTAACTAGCACAGGAGACTCGAAATGCGTTTCCTCTGCACACCGAACAAACGTTCTAGTGAGAATCTTTCTGAAGTTTTCTGCAAAATTCAGCATATTTTAAAATACTGCTTCTCTTTGACATAAAATGATCATACAGGATGTAAAGAAACACCTTCAGGTAGTCTCTCCCTTGGAGGCACTTCTTCCTTTGGAGGCTCTGGGGGCTCAAGCTTCTTGACAATGTTGAGCATATTAATGACTTTGGTAACGAGTCCGAGTTTACCAACATCCGCTCCGTCGTCCTATAAGAACGATTTCATATACAAAATTCTTGAACAACTACTGTCATCAAGCTCTAGTAATGTAATAGCGCCTCGCCATGTCACCTCAGCAGCCCCTTCATCTATAACTCCATCCAAGGATATTTTTGCCATCAAGCATTGATGCATTTCTGTCAACTCTGTTATAAGTTGCTCTCCACAGAGTTTGTTGTCTTCGTCATCCATTTCTAAATTTTTAAATCCTATAATAGATTTCATTTGTTCCAAGTGCGGACAGTGGAACACTCTAGTTTTCTTTGCTGCAATGGCTGACAGCAAATCCGATTGTTTGACTCCTACGTAACGTTTCAACTGATCCTGTAAGTTTTTTTTTATGTATTTGTCAGTTAAGTTTTTGAAAACATTTATTAACTGTTAAAGGATTCCAACGCGTTAAGGATAAATTCAAAATATGTATCTTATCTTACGACTTGGACTTTTTCAATATAATCGTGACTAAATGGTACTATGGACTCGACCCTCACTAATTTCGGATATAGAATATAGCAATGAAATTAGAGACATGCAATAATATGGATTTATTTAGTAAAAATGATTATTTATTCTGTAATTAATTAATTTGAATTACTTTACATAACAGTTCATTTTTTTACTAATAAAATTAATTGTTTAAGATTATTACGTAATGAGTTGGAGAGGATTAATAAATAGTCTAATTTTATTGTGCTGATTACTTTTAACGTTTTACAGAGATAAACAGTAACTACATTTAATCATCGTACGTACGAATAAAGGTTTCAGTGGTAGTAATGCATTTGATGGTTATGTACTACATTGATACGCGTATAATAATTCAACTACCTACTAATACGTTTGTCACATTACAAACTTATTTTTATGTAATTAATCAGAGCAATGTATAAAGTATTTAATGCTGATGGAATCTTACTTGGTCCATCCTGGTTCTATAATTGCTGTAATACTCTTCTTTTGAAAGATTTATGACTTCAATTGCGACCCCTCTAAATGTATATCCTCTCATCCCCATCCCAATTAAATGTGTGGAATGAAGAGAGATTTCCCTTAGGTTGGTCCATAGATTTTCGCAAATCAAAATGCACAAGACAACTTCCATAAAATCTCGATCCACCTGTACATTTTGTAGTGTTCCAAATATAGTGATAACGTTCATTTGGGGCAGTTGAATTGTTTCCAACGAGGGTAGGCTTTTCAAAATACTTCTGGCTAATTTGTCCGTATTTTGGTTAAACTTTATCCAAATCAGCTTCAGGTGCTTCACATTTGCGTTTATGTCCATGCTGTCGCTGGGTGAGATCTCACATTTGGTGTCCGCGACTGAAACTACTAGCTCGGTCAGATTCTGTAATGCGTTTATTATGCGTTTAAAGTAAACACTACAGTCTACTCCTCTCAAATCCAAATATTTCACGTGCGTTCCAGCATTTTCCTACACAAACCGATGTATGTTATAATAATTATATTTTAATATTTGTTCTATTCGTTTAACTAATTATAACTTACCATTAAATTGAGAACCTTTCTCCTGAAATTATCCGCATTTTCCTGGCAGCGGAGACCCCTTTCGTCGATTTGTATTGATGGGTGAAGAATTTTGGCATAATTCTTCAATTCTGATAGTTTTCTGGCTACAAATACAGATTTGTTTTCAAAAGCTCTTGTACAACCTTTTTTCCAGGCTTTGTTTACCAGTCTCGCTGACTTCAGTTCTGGTACTCCCATAAATTTGCTGACAATTTCCACGACCTTTCAACGACAATAAATTACAATTTGATTGAAAACATTTGATTTTATACTGATTATTTCTAAATTGCGGACTTACCTCTACTAGATCCAGTGGGTTTTGTATTTTGGCCATTTTTTTTGTTAATGTTTAGCTGTACAATGGAAAACAATTAATTTTAAACGTGTATTATAAAAAATCCGTTCATTGATCTTTATGAGCTTGGACTGCTTTCACTCCCTCGAGCGTGCTGAGTTTGGTTAAAGCCGTCGTTCAATTCTCCGTTTCTATTGTCGGTCTTCTTTACTATTTACTAAAATATGTCTCATATAAAACCTAGCTGCTACTATCATTTATTGTAATGTAGTTACAAAAATATTGTGCATGTGCTATGAGCGCATGTAAGAAACTTTGTTTAAACGATTAAAAAAATGAATAAGAATCCCTGCCTAAAACTAATACAAATATTAATCCAAGCCAACACGTCACTACCAATCACTCTGTTTTGTAATGGAACTTCTACTGAAAAAGGCATTAGTTCTGAACTGAAACAAAGGAAAGTATACGGGGCCGAAGAAGTACGTAACTCTAACCAAATGAAGTATGCAGGAAGGGATTGGCTTAAGTAGCAGTAAAACTAGAAGTAGTAGTAGTCCTAGTGCTAGTAAGAGTGGTCCATGTCTGGTGATAGAAGTTCACCGATTTCGAAATCGAGGACTAGGGAATCCTTCGGATTGTCCATGGCTCCCCCGGTGGGACATGGGATCCAATAGTCCAATTGTGTTGGCATTGATACAGGACAATTTGAGAGGTATGACTCTTAATTCAGCCTAATCTTATATATTAATTCACCTGAAACTTGATACGTCTTGTAAGGCGTATGCAATGCTTATCTTTCCAAATATTCTGGAGGGGGGTTGTATACAGAAGGTCTGGATCTAGATTTGACCAACCCCCATGCAGACCTACCCATGACACGGTCAGTTGATCTAATTTTCCATCTTAGCATCATATCAATCAAAGATTAATAAACAATATTTCTGAACCCGTCCCAACTTTAGCCCTCAGCTCTGTCTGGATCCACCCTTATTTCCGATCGGTCTACAGATCCTTCCGCATTTCTCACCCCGGTTATCGAACACGGAACGCTTCTCTCGGGACAATCCACTCCAGCTATGGTGAACCCTAATACCAACTTTCAGAGACAAGAACAACTTGAACGCAGGGTAATATTATATATGATGCACAAAATCAAGAAATTGTTAAGAAAAAGTACTTCAAAGTTTCATAATGAACCTAAAACCACATGATCCTCTACTCATCTACAAAATGGCCCATACTCCCTTTACTTTTCCAGGTTTCTAAAGTACACAAAACCCGGTACCCGAGTATTTAGCCACCCTTCATCCTGCTCTTTGCCTTCATTTTAGAAAGAGCAAAAGAACTAAAATCTTTATTTATAAATGTTGTGTGGTCGTTTTGGCCTTTCACCTTTATATCCCCTTTCGTACGCTCACTTAGAGCCTTTCTAAGCTAACTACAAAATTCATGAACAATTCTGCAGGTAATTGAGCTAGAATCCCTCATGCAAACAATGACCTGAAATGTAGAAGTGATGCAGCAAAACACCTAATTGATTTCTAAAGGCTTTAACATCTTATCCGGAAGGATCAACTCATTTTCCGCAGAGTATGAACATCTTCATACAACAATGAGCCAGAAGTATTTACTCCTCGGGGATAAAATTATGGAACATCAGAAGGTCTGAGGACAATTTCCTATCTTTTAATTCCAAAATCTTAATAGATCGGCTAAAGATATTGATAATCAAAGTAACTTTCATTTAATTTACGACAGAACCTTACAACCCGAATGACAGAATTTGAGCTAAAAACTTCCAAACAGGTTGAAGAGCTACGGCAAACAGATAAGGATTTAGTCGAAGTTCGTAAAACAATTTGAGTTTTTTTCAAATATTCAAACCTGCATGTCATTTGTTCATATCAGAATTGTAAAACTGAAAATTTTGCTCGAATAATTCCATCTCCAGACTCAAGTAACGGCAGGACATCAGCATAAACTCGCGTTAGACCAGTTAGTGAAGCAAGCTGAAGGATGGAAGTCTGGTGGAGATAACGAAACTAAAATCTTAGCCGAAATGGTCAAGGCCCTTGCTGAAATATCCAAGAAGGAAAAAACCCGAACGGATAACATATCCTTGGCTTTAGATAAGACCACCGAACAGTTGAACGAGTCATTGAAAAAGTTACAGGTTGAAGATACCAACAATTGTGAAACATTCTCTTCCAAGATTAAACTCTTATGAACGGTAAGCCATCCATTCATTCTTCCTTTATTCAAGTTTATACTTTACAATACGTCCTCGTTTGGAATTTTTCATGAGATGTGAGCCAGAAAAGTACTTTTCCACGGTTTAGTAAGTTTTTGTACATAATTGAATACAATTGTAGCAGTTTTAACGCTATAAAATACTTAATGGAAGGGTAGAATATTGTCTTATCAAGTTAGATGAATAGTTAGCTTCCGTGTAATGAGTGAATTCCGGAGTTGAGTAGAAATAGTAAGTTTTAAGGAGGTTTCCTCAATGCTAAACAGAAAAATTTTATGCACCAAATCGAACCTTGACATTTATAAATGGTTCTCTTTAAAATAAGAAGCTACATTTTCAAAGATGAGACAAACTATAAAGTTATAACTTCAATGTACAAGAATTAACAATGCATTTTTCAACTCAAACTCCAATTCATATTCCAGGAGTTCCAAGAAAGCGGTAACAAGTCGGAAGAATCCACTGAAGCCTTAAAACAAGCCCTAGGAAGTCTATCCAAGCACGTCGAAGACCAAATGAAGCGTTTGGATGAAGCAATACTGGAACAAAAACATTGTTCACAACTTCGCTCATGAGAATATCGCCCAGAAATTTGACGACTTTGATGTAGAGATGGAACGAAGGTCAAGAGCTGTTGCTTCAGTTGCTGCAGTCGAAACGTCTTCAAGAATTATGGACGCAGATCTCCAAGATCTGCTACAGAGACTTTATATAATTGAAACAAATGTCAGTTCTTTGTTGAGGCTGGTGGGAAAACGCTTGGAAAGATTGAATCGTTAGAGGACACGGGTAAAATTATTTTGAGTCGGATTGCTGACATGAGAAATGTAAGGGGGATTTGACAGATATTCATCATAGCTTCTGTAGTGTCACTTATTCACTTGATTTCATGACTAATCGTAGATCCGAGCTTTCCTTTACATGCTAAATTAGGCTGTTAGTTCTGTTAGTCGAAGATTGCAATTTATATTTATGTATAATTGTATAGAGTTCTTAGAACTGATAACTCTGTATTTCCTAATTTATAACATCCGTGACCTGAGACTTATCTACTGATCCTGGTAATACGGTTAGTTTCAAACTGTATTTTTTGGTATTCGAACACTACTAACTGCCTTTTAAAAAAATTTGATAAGCCCAAACTACAGAATTATAAAGCATTTCAAATACATTCTTGCTTATAAATTGCTATTTCAAATGTCAAATTGAAGCCGTATGAAACCTCTTCAATTAAACTAACCAAAGGGTTCCTAAAGCTTTAATTTCCTCTCGTATTTTAAAGGCCCACAAGCATGAGAACTTTACCAGTCGGAAGGAACTAGAGAGCCTTGGTCAATCCTTATCAGAAGTCAGAGAGGAGTTGAAATCCCTAAGAAATAGACTGAGTTCCGTTGCCCTTGATAAGAAGGAGGATTCTAATGACAATAAACTTATTTATGAAATGGGTGGATTGGTTAGTGTAAATTCTACGATGTTAAGTACAAGATAAGATGTCTGAAGATTAAGATTTGACAATTTTGTCCATTTTGAAATACATAGTATGGGCGAGCCACCGACAAACCTGACCTTACGGATAACCGAGGGTGATCCAATGGCTGAACTCAATTTGGGCGAAATAAAAGACAGTTTCGTGACCCTTGAAGAAAATGTCGGGGAACTTTGAAGGACTCAGCAGGATCTTAAGCACCAGAAAGAAAACTTTTCCACGCACATTAATGACTTGAAGAATGTAAAGGGCTTCTGTTTTAATTTATACCCCCAAATTTACAGTGTTTTGACCGTTATCTGTAACAATTGGGTTCCTCTCGGGCTTTTAAATGCTCATTTAACATTATTTCAAAACGCTTACACGTCTTTTAGCTTTATTGTAAAGTTGCTTTATTGAGTTTGGTAGAGGTTTCTTTCTAAACCTCACTTTCTCTGCAACTGTGACAGTCTTAAAAACTCATTTCTCTATCTTTTAGAACCACTTAAAAGACTGCTGACCTATCTCTACAAATAATTGATGTCAAGGTGGCTACAAAATTGCTCATCGATTTAATGCGCAACACTTCCAAGAGTTTAATTGAGGTTGAGAAGAAGATTGAGATCGGTGCTGACAATAGCAGTGTATTTATACAAATGAACTTTAACTACTTGAGATATTTTAAATGAGATGTTGTCAGTTTTCTAATGTAATTTTATAAATGATTCAGACATCATCCAGATCAATTGCTCTCAGAGAAGAGACCTGATGTAAGATCAACTCAAGACAACTCAAGACAACATCGCCCACCTTTGGGAATTCAGCAAAAATGTTTCAAAATCTCAGGAGTTTTTTCTTTTAAAACTCTTGGAAATGGATTTGGTAAAGATATATTAATTATTTTAGGTTATTTATGGAAGAAATATGCATATTTTTCAAGTATTTCTACCCAAAAACTTTACAGGAACACAAAGCAGATAACAATACGGTTGGGAGTAGGATACAAAACTTTAACAACTACATGGTAGACTTTATGTTCCAACTTACAGGGGCTGATGACAGGATCAACAAAGTTGTTCAACAGTTTGAAATCACAGATGTATTTATTATACAATACAATTTTAATTAAGCACGTTCCCCATTTTAATAATTGATATTTAGAATAAATAAACCCTTTGCTTTTAGTCCGAACAATTTAAGCTCCGTGAACAACTGCTCAATATAAAAGATCGGATGGCAAACTCCAAAGAAAACCATTCAGGTATTTGGAAAACAATTAGGAGGTTCGAAATCGAGCTTGAAGACATTTTTAACAATATTGATAATATTATTCTGGTAATTAAAAAGGGTTTATAGCCGTTTATATGGACACTTTCTATGAATTGATTTATGAAAACAGATAATAATAATCTTTTAGATTCATAAAACCGAGAACAAGAACAGAACGGGAGAGATGGTCGTAAATAAAGAGACGGTCGCTAATTTGACGAAGCAAACCACAATTCTGAACGACAGAATGGCCAACATTGAGCTTGTTATGGATATGGACGTTTCGGTAACATTTCTGAACCTTTTTTCTAGCATAAAAACACTGACAAGTTAACCTTTGTTTGCTGTATTAATATTAATTTAAACTATATTGCTATACAGACTGAGTCAAAATCATCAGAGCTTGGAAAGCTCAAAAGTCGATTGACCAACTCTGAAAAGGATATTGCAGAGTTGTGGAAAAGCTCAGAGATTCTATCATTCCAGCAGCAAGTTTTTTCTGAAAATGATAAAATTTTACAACATGTAAGAACCCTGCATTATTATTTCTTAAACAAGAAGTTTTGAAGTAGAATCGCGAAAAATGTAACCAAAATAAATGCTTATTTTAAGATTTTTAGGAATATAATAATGAAACCGCTTTAGCCAATGTTGACCGCGTTAAAACCAAGTACGAGGCCCTAAACCTTTTGGAACTTTATTCCAACATTAGTCAACGCGTGCTTACAGTTTAGAAGGTAAATATTAACTGAATTGCATACTTCACTCAGAGTTATTACAACTTCCGGAAATACATTTCTCCAAAATTCATTCAATGTTTCAGTGTACAAACCCCCCTTATGAAGCCAAAATGGTTGACTTTGAAATCTACGAATGGCAAGCCTCTCTAGCCAATGGTTTGAAAGACCAACATATATTCTACGAGCTAGGAGACCTCTTGGAAATCCCTAGTTCCTGGAAAGCCTTCGTGGAACTCAACGGAGATCATTTGTCCGTTTACAACACTTTAGTCAAAGCCACAGGGCCAGTTTACAATGAGTTTTCTGCTGAAATCCTTGACTCTGATGGGAAAACTTTTGCCTCATGTATTTAACATTTTTCCGTCTCTAAACAAACATCATAGAAGTTGGCATTTAACATGGAACTATACTTGTTTATTTAGTTGGATCGTACTTGCATCTTTATAGAGCAAACAATGAAAAAATAGGGTGGACAAATATTGTCTCCATCCAATCCCTTCAAATACCTGCTAATCGAATCCTTGAGAAAAACGCTATAAAGTTACGATTGAGGGTCAAATTACATCCAAAACCTCCAGAAATTAAACCACAGGTTTGTAAAAGCTTTCAAACTCTCTCTCTTCAAACCCCAAATTACATGAAATAGCCTAAAACCCTTCTGACCTCTATTTTTAGGAGGAAAGTCCATCAGAAAAGCAATTGATTCACTGGGAAATCACCACAATACTTGAAAAACTTCATCACCACACAGCCCAAAATAATAAAGCATTCTCCGATCTAAATATTACCAAGGAATTCGAAGCAGGTCATAACTGGGGCGGTCACACCCTTTGGAAGACGGCTCTCCTAGTTCGGGAAATAAACCATCAAAACTACCTAGGAATTAACATGGAACTTGTAGAGAATGACGGAAGTTGGAAGGAGTTCGCTGCTTCCTACAATGTTACGCTTATGAACGCTCAGTCTAGAATCGGTAAGGAATTTTGTAAGTTTTTAACCATTTCTAAACAGTCCTAAACCTTCTTAACAGTTTCAAATGCACATATCTAATTTACAGACATAACCGTCGTCTAAAAGCCTTACATTTGTTACCATTTATTGTGTTTACAGCAATCGCGTCAAACGACTTCACGACATTCTCAGCCCGTCATTCCTACTTCATATTGGTGAAGGATATCGAAGAAGTTTTGAAAAGAAGATACCACATTACATTTAGAATATATTTTGACCTCCGTGCAAAAAGAAGATCCTTTGATGTGGAAATAATTCGTTAGTTAATTTAAATATTAACTCGCATTAATTAGCTATTAGTATACATAGAAATTAAGTAGGATTTTGACTGAGGGGAGCTTTTTCATTTCTTAGTTATTATGAGTAACTGTAAAATGAATATATCTAGTAAGCTTTTGGAGAAATAAAGCCATGATACCATTTTTCGTATATCAGGCTTTTTATTTGATTCACTGGAATTTTTCAGAACGCATTTAAACCGGATTTTGTTCCACAAAATAATTTATTACTGCTCCTGTGAATAGATTCTACCAATTGGTTTCTGTACTTTTTTACTTATGTCCGGGATTCTCCCCTTCTTCAAGCGGCTTATCTTCTGGAGCCCCACCACGGGAACTTACCTATCTTCCACCCAATTTTTACCACCATTATGATTTCTTGTCGAGGTAGAAGTATCCGAAGCATTAGGACTTTCGAGGCCTACGCTGCGTTTATCTGTGGCATTATTACCCTGGCTATTCTCTACATTTATCTCAATATCATCCGGGTGACGACTAAGGTTTGAAGGAACCTTGTGAAGTAGATCTGCCCTGGACTCAAACACTTTCAGAGGGCCATTGATTCCCGACGCTGAGGCAGACGGTTGTCCTGGATTTGAAGCTGCACTCTCCGGTTCCTTAGGAATAATCAATTCCTCTTCAGACGGGGATACAATTGAGGGGTGACTGCTACCCGAATTGGCTGCATGCGGATCAACTTCCAGCTTACTATTGACCCCTGATGTAGATGACCCTTCGAATATGACAATGGTTTTGCTCATTATAGAACTGTCGACCGGGTTCTTGTCCGGTTTCACTGCCAGGATCGACTTCTTCGACTGCAAGGGAGCCACCAGTACAGCATCATTTTGGCCAGTGGCAGGATCTTTAATCTCGTTCTGCCGCATCAATTTCAATGATTCGTTCGAAACAGCGTCAGGCGGATCATCGCTATAAAGTGGCGGTGCACTCTCAAAATTAACGGGAATTGCCTGTGCAGTATCAGATTCACTTGATAAGGTACCATACTTGTTTTTCTTCGGACTGGTTGCCACTTCATGGATCTCATCACTTGGCTGGCTCTTCTGGTTTTTTGGGACTCGTTCTGGCTTATCTTCAGCAATGTTCTCCTGCGAAGATATCCCCATAAATCGCTTGGCATCAAGAACATATTGGTTCATCCCTAGTTCTTCTCCTATAACTAGACAGTAGTATTTCAGGAGGTAGAACAACTCTTCACATCGACCCGCTCTACTTTGCTTTTTTAATGAGGGGGCTGCATTATGATTGAAGATAATGTCACGACAAGGGTCACCTACGAAGTCCTCTGCTTCTCTCATAGAACGGTAGCCGATTATCTGCAAAGAAGTGAGCTTATATTATTTATTGGAAACAACATAGATGAAGAACGGATGCCAAAATATCAAGTATCCACTTAACGTTCAGTTGAAAGTATTACAGCTTACCGAAAGTAGAATAGCCACAATCGTGCAAATTGTTGCCAAACCCATGAATATATTTGTGGCCAACTCTGTAACATAGTAGCATCCGTATTCGTAAACGTCTGGTGTTGCGTCATACAGTTGGGCTCCTTTTAGTACCAAAATAACATGTTAAATTGCACTCATAATTATAACGGATTCGGCAGTGTAGAACATTATCGCCAATACCCTGCAGCAACTTTCAGATACGGTGCTAACATGACCCCATTAATTCCACAACATCGCAGCTAATTAATACAAATGGGAGTTAAACGGTTAAAAAGTTTAATTACAGTGGCGGATAGAGGTTGATATACGCAAACTAACCAATGATTGATATCTGTCCCAAAATTCCTTAGAATACCACCAGTAATTATAGCCCTTCAGATGCACAGTCATCTCATAAAGAATCCGTTGGGATTGTGTCGTAAAGAATGCAATGAAAAGGACAAATATCCCATCCAAATGCAATACAAACTCGAATGGCTATGACTAAATGGCTATGATGGAAATGCACCCTGTAAAGTTTTAATAAAACTTAGTAAGGTTTCTTTTCCAGGAAACGTGTAAATGTAAACCTGCAGACAGAATTAGTTAATTTTATTTGTAGAAACTCACTCCAATCATATACTGTCGCACAGAATGTAATCCAAGTCCCAATATTGCAGCATAAGTGTCAAAAGATCCTTCAATAAAAAATATACTGACAAAAGGGATGCAAAACTCCGAGCTTTCTCACATCGATGGGATAAATGTTTTCGGGAATGCGGTGAATGTTAGAGCAAATATCAGATCCAAATGTCCAATTATTGTTAGAAATTGTACGGCAATCAATGAGAGTTAAAGTTTCTAAAACCTTAATTTCAGGCAGATCACATACGCATTGGTATTACATTGACAAGAGATATATATGTGGACAGGTTCAGGCATTGTTTGGCGTACTAAATTGTGCTCTTTGCAAAAATTTTGCATAAAAATATGATATTTTGCTCAAATTAGTTAAACTAATGTAAACTACTACTATCTTCTGTTCCTCGATCTACGACTGAAAAGCACCACCGCAATAATGAGCATCTTTTGCATTTCGCCTACTTTTTTCTAACTCCTTGTGGTAAGGCGGTGTACAGCTCATTCGAATTGGAGTTAAACTCTCAAGTTCCCTAATATTGTTTCTAATCCTTGTTTAGGGTCTACGTAAATCTCACCTATGCACATGTCACTATATTTCTTTAAATTATAATAAACCGTTGTAAACGCGTGTAACGAAGAGGTGTAAACAACCGTTAAATGTCACTTGGGCGCGCGCTGTGTTTGCGGAGTGAATGCGCGGTGTGTGCGGAGTAAGCGCGTGGTGTGTGCGGAGTAAATGCGTGGTGTGTTAGCAAAAAGCCCGATCAAGAAATTCGAATATTTCGCTTTTGACCTTTCCGCGCGGTAACGAAAGGTCACAGAACAATTTAAAGTAGCG
>JAQFZX010003098.1:0-14268 GCA_034682405.1 Hydroisotoma schaefferi | reverse complement strand
AGATAGAGTATAAAACTGTCATGGTTTGGTGCGTGTGGGGTTAAATTACCTGTGTATCCCACTGTTTTTTTGGCCAGCTCCGTTAATAACTCTCCTTCGGGGTGATTCCGTGGCCATTTTGAGGAATGAATACTTAGAATCCGCTTCCTGGACTCTTCATCTGGGAGTGAGAATGTTAGTTCCTTGTCGAACCGCCCTGGTCGACGAATCGCGGGGTCAACAGCGTCCAGCTGGAGGTCAGAGGTTAAAGCATTAATTTTAAGTGCTAAGAAATGTACCTTATCTTCGCTTCACTTACCCTGTTGGTGGCACCGATGAGGAATATATCTCCCCTCTTGACCGAATCGATAAGCCCCAGCATGGTGGTCACCACGGTGGCATAGGCCGGAGTACTTTGTGACGCTTTCTCTCGTTCGGGACAAAGTCCATCTATTTCATCCAAGAAGATGATGGCAGGTTTGTGCCGTTTGGCCGCATTGAACAGCTTCCTTAAGTTTTCCGAACTCTCGCCAAACCATTTGCTAAATGACTCTCCCCCTTTGTGGTAAAAGAATGCTACATTTTTACCAGTCGCAGCGCTTATCTCGTTAGCTAGCGCTTTGGCCAGGAGCGTTTTCCCTGTGCCTGGATGGACAAAGGATTATTTAGTCATTTACTCCTGAAGCTTGTATGTAGTTTAGGGTCAAGTATTGCATACCTGGGGGTCCGTGGAACATTATCCCTTTAGGGGGCTCTACCCCCCATTCCTTCAATCCTCGTTG
This sequence comes from Hydroisotoma schaefferi, assembly GCA_034682405.1. Taxonomy (NCBI): domain Eukaryota; kingdom Metazoa; phylum Arthropoda; class Collembola; order Entomobryomorpha; family Isotomidae; genus Hydroisotoma; species Hydroisotoma schaefferi. The sequence goes on along the minus strand of JAQFZX010003098.1, from coordinate 13,507 downwards.
GTGTTTCAACGGATACATCACCGCACGTTTGAGGTACCTGCGTGTAAAAAAGGCTCTTTATTACCTCCAGCCAACTTGACAAGATAAGGGATGGATAAGCCTGTTTTATATTTACCCAATGTGATCGTCCAGGCCACCGACAGAAGCTAAGGTAAACTTAGGATCAATCCTGGCCGGTCGAGGTCCAGAATCTCGCGGAGCGTATGGATCATTGCCATCGTCATCGTCATCGCCTCCACCCGCACCAGGAGCACTTTTTCTTCCAGGAAAGCCTACGTTTCCAGTAATACGTCCCTCTACGTTGCGAAGATTGATGCCGGTGAGGGTTTCCAGGGACCAATCCTCAAGTATCCTGGACGAATACGAAGATCTTAAATGCCCTTCTGTTGGGGCTTCTTCAGGAAGGATGGGCTCTAGGGCCCTTACTTTCCGACTTTCTATGAACCGGATGATCTCTGCCTGGTCTTCGATGGAGAGGAAGCTTCTGCTATTTTGGAATGCTTCTTCATCCGATCTACTGCCGGAGTTGTTTTTTGTAGAGATGTCCGAACCCATGCTCGTTCCAAGGGAGTAACTCCTGTACGTAGAGATTTCTTGGAAACGTGTAGGGAGATTTTTATTGATTAGGAAAGTCAGTGGGTGTGGTCGGATTTAGGGAATACCGTACCGTTTTTAGTTTTATGAATTTTTATGAATTTTTTTATGAATTTCTTTCGGCTTCCTGTTGATTTTTAGAGAAAGTTCTGGGCGAAATGCCATGACAACTCCAATTCTCATTGAAAACTTTTTTGGGCGTAAATTCAGAAAAAAAACTAAAGAGTGACTCTAGGACAACTAAAGATGACATAATAACTGATCATTTTGATGGATGATTCATTCTTCATTCTGCCCAGTATGAATTGGTTCTTTGGCAAGGAGATGCAGATGATTACATAATTATTTTATAATAAGAAAAGGTACAGATTGATGAAATCATTCGGCTTTGGTTGCCCAATCAATCGTTCATTAATGGCTAGAACAGCTCAAATAAAAACGGTGACATCCGCTAGTTAAAGTCAGGGTCTTTAGCAAATAAAGAAGTGTGTAGTTCTGCTTTTTATTTCCTTGGGAAATTGCTATTAATTCCAAAGTAAAAACATGAAAGATAGGAAAGAATATATTTGATTTGAAGTGATGCTATTGTTTGTATGTGGTAAAAGTAGCTTATTCTGTTAAAACTCAACCGTCTGTCATCCAACTTGGGTAACACTAACACCCGTCCTTCTATGCCTTCCGTATGGGACGTTCCCGTCACGCCCTTGACCCCGTTCAAAAACTCCACACAAGTGTTGGAGGTATGACCTTTGACCTGGCTACCCTAAAATGGTAGTGATTTTTTATAAAAATATATTGACCCCGTCGTGGATTTAGGTCCCAAACTCGAGCTGCATTGTTAAATGCAGCGAATGTAAAGGAGAGAAGAGCTGCCGATGTTATTTTTGTAGTGGAAGGGGCTCGACCACGTGTCCTTTGTCTTGTGGGGGAGTTAGTGCAACTGAAATTAGCGAGGAATCGGTTGCAGATTTGTAGATTGGGGTTTTACAGGCTGTGCAGAGCTTAATACATGTATTTTAGATTAATTTATGGTGATTAATGCAAGGATAAGCAGATGGGAATTATATTTTGTGCTATTGATACCAAAGCAAACTTCTTGGGAGGAACTGTGGAGATTACCGGACAAGTTCCGGTCTGTGATTCAGGGTCAGCTTCAACTGTGAAGAGGTCAAGAAGCCAGGGAGTAAAGGTCACGACGGTCACGGTCCGGAAAGGGTGTCAATTGTGTAACGGTCAGGGACGCTTGGAGTGCTTCTCCTGTAACGGGACTGGGTTTAAAGCCCTGTGGTACTTGTGGGGGGTTTGGGCTAATGAATAGGCATGCCGAGCTTAAAGTTACTTGGTTAGTTAGTTAAAGGTCAAAGGTTAATTAATGGTGGTGTAGTTTATAAAATGTATAATTCTACTATTAAACTTTATGCAGGCGTTTAGTAAGGGGTCAAGAGGTCGTGGGTAGTTTTAAGGATAAGGTTCCTCAAGGATTGCTTCAGAAGGCTCAAAGGACCCAACTTATTGAGGAAGAATCCACAAACTCGGAACTAAGCCCTTTAAATCAAGCAGTTGTTCCTGTAGAAAGGCTGTGGTTTCCGTTTCAGAGGGGATGATTGCCCAGCAAATGGCTCAATGTGATATGGCAAAAGCTAGGATAGTTGGAATTTGGAATGGTAGGGAATAATAGTCGGAATAATATATATTTTTTGAAACTTTATAAAAAACACGGATTTTGGGGGCTTTGTAGCGTCATAAATTGAGAGAGGTGCCGATGACGGTTGTGACTTGTGAGGTACAATTGTGATGGAACCTTTTTTAGTGATTTCACCATTTTTGGACTAGAAGAAAAAGTTTACGCTGCAAAGCAAAGTATCTGGTTCTGGATAAGTGTCGCTTCTGTTGGTTCCCTAACTGTCCAGATATTACAGGCCTTTTTAAATGAATTTTAAAAGGGATTGAAAGTTAAATTTTAGTATGGAAATAAACTAAATTCAACCGGAGGATATGCTATATGCTTCATGTTTTTCTAATAAAAATACATTCTTTTATTCCCGTAAAATATAAAATGTAAACCTAAACTTCAGGCAGTCTATTTTTATTTCTACTCTAGAACTAACTATCTAGATGTACCGTATTTCCCGATTTAATTCCCCCCTGAAATAATTCCCCCCCCCCGGTATAATTCCCCAGTACCTTTCCATGTTAAAAAATTAAATTTTCCCTTATCTTGTCCATGTTAAAGTTAATACAATTTATAATTTTTCCTTCGAAACAATAATTCCCGAGGGGAATTAAATCGGGAAATACGGTATTCTAGGATATATTATGAAGCGAGGAAGCTGCGAAGAAGTGATACTTTGTCTATGCCTTTAAGCATGTAAAGGATAGGCGTGCGGCATAAATAACGAGGGCGGCATATGGGCAAGGATTAGTCCAAGTATTGAAGAAGGAGAGCTAAAGTCTGCCCTTCCAATAACAGTGGCTAGTTCGTCTAAACGAGTGACAGGGAGTGAGGTTTTGTTTTTTAGAAAAAGTTAACTTTTTTTAACTCTGCCGTTTTTTGAAAAAGTTATCACCCATAAAATGTCCAAATTATGACCATTTCCAAGCACTGACGTTGAGTTTTTTCGTAAAAATGAAGAAAAGTAGATAACGAGAGGAAAAAATAAGTGGAATTTTGGTAAGTTCAATACTAAAAAGACATCCGGTGCGGTCGGTTTTGGCCTACTTTTTGTGATTTAATATAAAAAACGCTGATTTAACCCGGAGAAATGGGTATTTTTTCACTATAAATTGCTCAATTTAGCATCTGTGCAAATTTAGCAATTTGTGTTGTTTTCAGTAAAATAGCTGTAGGAAGGTCAAAAGCGTTACTTTACGTACGTTTGGACAAAAAAATGGAAACCTGTGAAAAATTGATCAAGGAGACTTTCCCTCAGATCAACGAGGATATTTACTCCTACATCGAAAGTAAGATTGAAATAGGCTAAATAATAGTCTAGATAGGTAACGTTATTTGTAAATAATGACCCTCCCTTTCTATAGGTGTTTTAACGGTCAGTCGTGAAGACTTTGAGGATGCAGAACAAATCTATGAAGCCATTGGTGAAATGCTTCTTGAGATATCTTCTTCCGGAACAACGGAAGATGACGTCAAGTAAGTTGGCGATTTGTTGTGTAGTTTAATTTATATATTTATAACGGTAAAGTTAGTACAAAAAGTAAGAGTCTTCTTGGTCTTTTGTAGGATTGTCTGTACGCAAATTTTTGACTACCTCGGTCTGACCATTTCTACAAGGCCTAAAAATGGGATAAGAGTGCTGGACGCTCCGGTTCAGATGTCTGCGTTGGCTACAGAAGATATAAAATCCTTCGATACGACTTCTATATGGATGCGATCATCAAATAACAACCAAAGTCAAGTAGATTCCAAGAAACTTCTGAAGGCTGAAGCAAAGTTACAACAGAAACAAGATAAGCGAGCGGCGGATGGGGGAAGACCGGCTACGGGGATGAATCCGATTGTTAGTCACGAATGTCAAGCGAGTGCGGCTCAAGTTATTTCTAAAAAGGAAACTAGAGCAGCTGCTGGTGGGAAGGTTACGGATATTAAGATAGAGAACTTTGATGTAGCGTTCGGAGAAAAGTAAGGAAAGGAAACTGGAGTTTTATAAAATTTTGTAAAGAGTTGGGAAAGATAATGTATACTTTACATTTTCAGGGTATTAATTCAAGGAGCAACTATATCTCTGGCTTTTGGACGGCGTTATGGTATTGTTTTTTCGTTATTCTAAAGTGTAAAGAGATGTAAGGAGGAAAGGAGAACTGTTGGGTGACTTTTATGTTGATTTGTTGCAGGACTTGTTGGTAGAAATGGGCTAGGAAAAACTACACTGTTGAAAATGATAGCGCAGTAAGTTGGTACATGAATTAGTTTATTTGGTTCGTGTCGGTAGTTTTATTTGTGTATTTCTGCTCGTAGCAAACAGCTTAGGATCCCTCCTGGAATATCCGTACTTCACGTAGAGCAGGAAGTCACTGGTGACGAAACTCCTGCGATTGAAGCGGTTCTAGAAGCGGATGCCGTGAGGCATCACTTACTCAAAGAAGAAAAGCGGCTGGTAGCTTTAAACTCTCCTGAAGCAGCGACTGAGCTTTCCGAAGTATACGCTCAGCTAACAGCGATAGATGCGGACCGAGCTCCAGCATTGGCCAGCGTCATTTTAGCTGGTCTTGGATTCTTGCCAGAAGAACAAACTCGTCCAACTAAGACTTTTAGCGGAGGTTGGAGAATGCGTTTGGCTTTAGCTCGTGCCCTTTTTGCCAAGCCTGACTTGTAAGTTAAGATTTTCTGTAACGGTCGCATAATTATAGCTAACTAAGTAAGCGAGGTTTAAGTTTTGTATTTTTTTGGTTGAAGGCTGTTAATCGATGAACCCTCCAATCATTTGGATTTGAAAGCCATTATATGGCTTGAAAACTACCTGCAAACATGGTCCTCAACTATCCTCGTCGTTTCTCACGATGTTCAATTCTTAAACGAAGTGGCTACCGATATACTTCATCTACAAGCCCAAACAATCGAGCATTATAGAGGAAATTATGAAAACTTCGTCAAGACAAGGACAGAGAGGATGAAAAATCTACAGAGGGAGTGGGACGCTCAACAACAATTTAGAGCTCATGCTCAAGAATTTATCGACAAATTCCGCTACAATGCCAAAAGAGCTAGTTTGGTTCAAAGTAAAATCAAAATGCTAGAGAAGCTACCTGAACTGAAAGCTCCTGAAAAAGAGAGTGAAGTTTCATTCAAGTTCCCCGAAGTTGAGCCACTCAACCCTCCTGTAGTCCAACTTGATGACCTCGTTTTTGGTTACTCGAAAGAAAAAATAATTCTAAATAAAGTTGGTCTCAACGCTAGTTCGGATTCAAGGATTTGCATAGTAAGTCCCGCAGTCGTAAGGAAATGAATTATCTTTTATATCCAATTTTATTAACTATTTCTCCTTTTGAAAAGGTTGGAGAGAATGGAGCCGGTAAATCTACATTGTTGAAGCTAATCCTCGGCGAGCTTCAACCTGTCACCGGGTTTGTGAACAACCATCGTGGAATACGTTTCGGATACTTTAGCCAGCATCACGTTGACCAGCTAAGTTTAGATCTGACCCCGGTATCATATTTACAGCAGAAGTTCCCAGGTCAAACTGTCGAAGAATATCGCAGGCATTTGGGAAGATTTGGTGTTTCTGGAGAACTAGCCCTTCAAAGTATTTCCAGTTTATCCGGAGGTCAAAAAAGTCGAGTTGCACTAACAGCAATGTGCTACCCATCTCCGTACGTAGTATTACTATGCAGTATTTAACAACCTTTCATAAATACTTTCACTAACTCACAACTAACTTTTACATTTCAGGAATTTCCTAATTTTGGACGAACCTAGCAATCATCTTGACGTAGAAACTATTGAAGCTCTCTCCATTGCCATCCAAAACTATCGAGTATGTACTTACTAGCCCTTCAAAATTATAAAAGCTAATATATTCAAGATAAATTAATCATCATCTCTCTCACTCATTAACAGGGTGGAGTAATGTTGGTTTCCCACGACGAGCATTTAATAAGAAACGTCTGCAAAGAGCTTTGGATCTGCGGTTTGGGAAAAGTCAAGCGAGTTGACGGAGGATTTGAAGAATATCGTCAAATCGTTGAAAAAGAATTGGAAGTGACTGTTTACAAATCTTGAGGTTTGTATCTTGTAGACGAGAAAAGTTAATTATTAATCTGTTATTTATGGTCAGGGCTAAATTGAAAAAAATAATTCGAAATGCCATGAAAGCATATACGTATAATTATTTTGATCACAAATAAAATACTAGACTTCCTCGCCGTTTTAAAACACATCCACCTGTCTCTACCTTATAATTTGCACTACGCTGCAATTTACAATTAGAACGTTCATTAAGTTGGCAATCTACACTATCAAATTATCAATTCATTTTTATACCATCTCCAGTCAGTCATTGACATGAAGAAATACCTAAGATTGCTGTCTACATGAATTCATCACTTTATAGTTTAAACATTGATACTTTTACGGTATGGATGGATGGTATTAAATGCATCGAATTCATGCTATTATTAAATATTAAATATTCAGCATCTAGTTTAAAGTTGATTATCATGTAAAAATGGCACATGTATGGTTGGCCTTGCGGATTGGAGTGGATATAGCAGCATTTGTGGCATGGCATGAGGTTTCATTTCATCTCATTCTGAGCTTTTTAGCAATAGTCGGCCCAGAAAAATATTAACTCGCTCACTTGCCTCGATCCAAGTCGAATCCAACACCGACTATATTGTATTTTATACAAAAACAGGTACATAATTCGAGAGTTATAATATTTAGAATTATTTTTAAAAGGCTTGAGGGGGTCCGTGAAGGTAAAAACCGTCAGCAGAAACGTAAGGAAAGGTGCTAAAAATATAAAAAGGTACACACGTTGTTCCCAAAAAGTTTTTTAATTTATCAGCAATCTGGCAATTGGTAACAATTTTACTCAACAATTATTTGTAATTCCAGATAATCCTAAAGGAAGGGCTTATCATGGCTGGTGCGCTTATCAAAAAGGGATTGGATTCCCTTAAATCTAAAGAGTTTAGAGATTATCTTATGAGGTATGATCATCATCCTTTTAACATCTACCAACTTCAAGGTTACAAAGTTACAATTTACACTTTACATTTACAAATATAAATGTGCTAATTTGTTTTGTCATGTCAATATTATTATCTCTGCCTTAAACTCTATAAAGCAGGCTTTTTTAGGCATTTAATTTATAAAGAAGGCTTTTTAAGGGATTTAATTTATAAGGAAGGCTTTTTAAGACATTTAATTTATAAAGAAGGGGTTTTAAGGCATTTAATTAGGAGGCTTTCTAAGGCATTTAATTTAAAAAGAAGGCTTTTTAAGGCATTTAATTTGTACAGAAGGGTTTTAAGGCATTTAATTTAAAGAAGGCTTTTTAAGGCATTTAATTTATAAAGAAGGGGTTTTAAGGCATTTAATTAGAAGGCTTTTTAAGGCATTTAATTTATATAGAAGGGTTTTACATTCTATAAACGCTTCAGTTTTTATTTTTTTGGTACTGAAAGTCTTGTAAAAGTCGTGTTATAAAATGTTGTTTGACTTTTTAGCACACATTTCTGGGGTCCAGTGGCAAATTGGGGGATCCCTTTAGCAGCGATCGCTGATACGAATAAGCATCCTAAATTTATTAGTGGAAAAATGACTACAGGTCTGTTCTGTGGGGCTCAAAAAATGCTTATCAATATAATTGTTGTAAATGAAATATGACCGTTTTTTATGACAATTTTGCAGCTCTTTGCCTGTATTCTCTAATATTTATGAGGTTTGCATGGAAAGTGCAACCTAGGAACTTACTTCTACTCGGTTGTCACATTACCAACGAATGCGCCCAACTTACCCAGGGGGTTAGATTTGTCAAATATGAATATTTAGGGGGCAAGGAAGCCGAAGCATCTCGTAAGTTGACTTTGGAACCTTTTGTTTCATGTATTATTCTTGTGGAATAATACGCTAATGTTTGGTCTTATCTGGTTTACAGAATCCGGTGGAGTACAGACTTAATCTCCCTTAGTTTCTTCCAATCGCCAACCATTATTACAGCAATATGAATGTAGTTCAAAGTGTTCCAAATAACATAGTCAAAACTCAAAGATAACTTAATGTAAAGATGAGGCTGGTCCTTACTACTCCAAGCTGGCACGTTTAATATCGCCGCATGTGATAACGTTACCTACCTTCCTTTGGCTTTAACTTTTGACCGGCCGAATCACCTCTCTCTTTATCTTTGAATAGTAATTACTTAATTTCAAAGCTTGAAACCGTTAGACATGACGTAATTAACGACTTTATCCGTCAGATATATTACTGTCAACGTCGACTAGGCTTGAGCCAAATAAAGTATCCAAACAGATACTAAGCAATAATAGTATTATTTCACATAATTCATACAGGCTGAAGACATTTATTGATGTCAATTTCTATCTGCTTAACATTACAATTGTAGCAGAAAGGATAACAGAGTCTACATCTCTCTATTTGCAGCTTATTTAAAATTAAATAGTATTATGACTTTTATCATCATGCAGGGGGACATAAATCGTCTCTTTCCAAAATCCTGAATCCAAATCCCTACTTGGCCTTTGCCAATCGCTGGGCCACATCCTGCCAGTTGGCAACATTGAAAATGCTCTTGACATAGTCCGGTCGGACATTTTTATATCTAAAGATTCAACAAAAACTCCAAATTACAACTTCACATAATAAAAATAAATTACTCCCACACAAATCTTACTGTAGATAATAAGCATGTTCCCAGACATCAATCCCAAACAACGGCACAAGTCCCGTAGTCGCTTCAAGCGGGTCTTGATTAGGACAAGCGACGATTTCTAATCGCTTCCCCGTCTTATTATATCCCAACCACCCCCAGCCGCTCCCCTGAACTCCAACTGAAGCTCCGCTCAGTCGCTGTTTGAAGTTATCAAACGATCCAAAGTCTCTCTTGATAAGGTCACCAAGTTCGCCTACAACACGATACACAAACCCAATTAAAACCTAACCTTTGACCCCATTAACTACTCCAAACAATAATACTCTACCAGTCGGTTCACCACCCCCCTTGGGAGACAGGTTTTGCCAAAAAATAGAATGATTAATATGACCACCCCCATTGAACCTCAGGGCTGGGGCCAGAGATATAATAGTTCCGATATCATTCTTCGCTTTAGCTTCTGCCAGTTTCTCTTCAGCCACGTTTAAATTCGTCACGTACGCCGCATGATGCTTAGAATGATGAATCTGCATGATTTCTGCGGAAATCGTGGGCTCCAGCGCATTGTAATCGTATGGAAGGTCAGGCAGCGTGTGCTTTGCTCGGGTCAACATGACGCTGCTCAGCCTCGGGATGACGACGCTGGAAGTATAAATCAGAATCCAATAAAAATTACTGAACTGATGGAGGAATAAAAATTTTTTTAAAAATCCGTACCTTGCATTTCCACTCCATTTGCTCAAATTACGGATCATCTTATCTTCCTTTCAAGATAGGACAGCTTTAATAAAGAAATAAATAACCTGGAAATAAAAAACGTGAAAGAGTTACCTCGTTTTTTAGATAAGGTATTCCAGAAGATAAGCTCTTCTGTCTACTAGAAGGGGAAAGAACTTACCGAAATTCGCCGGATAAGATAAGATAACCCACGTTTTTTAAACCTTCCGCTTTACAGAATGCAGAATGCAGAAGTTGAAAGGATCAAGAAATCAAGATCAAGGATCATGAAATAAATGTTGGAAATTGGGAAGATAAGCAGGTTATCTTTCAAAGATAACCTTCATTTCACTATTTTATTTTGTAGTTTTTTAATGACAATTTTCCCCGAATTTATAATGTTAATTTTTATGCCTTGGTTTATGCTGGTTGTGAAGAAATGGTGCTCTTTTTGGTATGGAAATGGATGCAAATGCAAATGGAACGGTCACTCCAAGATAAGCATGGATAACCTCTCCTTCTTTCTTTGATAAGCCATTGTTATAAATATCTCGGACTTAAGGCATAAATCCACATCTTTCCGAGTTAAATAAATCCGAGATAAGCTAAAGTATATATTAGCAATTATTAAAGTTATGTATGTTATATACCGCATTTCCCGAAATAATCCCCCCCCTACTACCTTTCCATGTTAAATATTGAAATTTGCCCTATCTTGCCCATGTTAGTAGAATTTACAATTTTTCCCCAGGGGCATTATTTCCGGAAATACGGTAATCATATCATTAGAATCTTTTATTGTCATAAAACGAGTAAATAAGGCTGCATTATTCTCTTTGAAATCTGCATTAATCTTGCCAAATTTAATAGAACACAAATTTCCATACTTTGGTTTAGATTTTAGTACAAATTGTTCAGTATTTTTTGTCCTTTTCAATCAATTAAAATAAAATACATCTTTTTGACGAAAAGAAAGCGTCTTTTTCTTCAAAGTTTTAACTTTTTTTAAAAATGTAAGTAAACTCCTATCTAACTAACCGTTAAAATATAATAAGGAATAAAGTTTCAATTTCTCATCCTCCTCTCACTCTCTCTCCACCTTTTGCATGTAATTGCCCAACTTCTTATCATTTTGTTGAGATTTCCAATCCGTCTTTTAATCTTCATTTTAACATGAGTATTTCAAGACGTTGGGTAGGTACCACTTATGCTTTGAATGATGTGCATGTTTTAAATATAAAAAGAAGAATTCCTAACTTTAAAAAAACCATTAAAATCGCCAACTAAAAACTCAACTTGCATTTTAAATACTACAGGCAGGGCAGGGCAGCATAAGCGTTAAGCGTAAATGGTCCGAGACGGCCAACTAAGCAAGGGACCATGGCATGGCTAATTAACCGCATCAGTGCACTTAGCAAGTGGTTATTTAAAATCCACATTTTAAAGCTTTAAACCCCAAGATTGATAGTATTTCTAGCAAGCTATAGTGTGCTCGTACTTATCTCCACATGCCGAAAGATATTGAGGAGATTTGATAAGATAACTTGAAATGAAACGGCTTCAAATGAAACTTTAATTGCATAAATAAAAACGAAACTCCGTGAAGGCCGAATAACTTCGTGTGATAAGTTAGATCTTCTAAAACTACATTGAACAACGACTACAGAGGTAGAACGTTTAAAATATTTTGAGAAACGGATTAACGGATACCTCTCGGATAATCGGGGCTAATGTGTTCCTGACAATCGGGCTAAATATGTCCCGGACAATCGGGCTAAATATGTCCCGGACAATCGGGGGCAATAATGTCCCTAGCATAAGTGGCCAATACCTCGCGGACATAGTGGCCAATACCTCGCGGACATAATGGCCAATACCTCGCGGACATAGTGGCCAATACATCGCAGACATAGTGGCCAATACCTCGCGGACATAGTGGCCAATACATCGCAGACATAGTGGCCACCATGTCCCCGATACTCTGGGCTGATACGTGTACCTTTCTACTCTGTATGAAAGCCTTATTAAATGTTTTCACATAAAACAAATACAGTCCTAAGTCTTTCCTGTACATAGAGAAGTTAGGGAATATTAATAAAATACCTCTCACATAGGTGATAGGTCATTTATCCAAAGAAATGATTGGAAATAGGAACAGGATCGACGTGAATTCTCTTGAAATACTTTACTTAATACCTACCTCAACCATCATTTAATCTTAATCATCACAATTTTTGATAATTATATGAATTAATTAATTCAAGCAAATACAAAACTATACTAATATGAAATTCAATATAATTTTTATCAATCTTGTACAATAAAACTGTCCGTATCATCCTTCCGTGCCTTTCCAACGGTCTATTTTAGCCTATGCCTAGCTACAGCGTAAATCTGCCAGTTAACAACAACCACCAAGCCTAATTAAGCCATTCTTCTGCATGAAAACTCAAGGAGTACGTTTTACAACCCACCAATTAAGTAACTGGCTACACTAAAACTTTAATAAAGGTGTTATACATATCTCTCTAGCTTATACTTTCCATACTGCCTGACTGTAGTACATTCCCAATTCCCTTACCCTACCTACCTTGTAATTAACTTTTACCACGGCCACGGTTTTGTTCTAAAAAGCTTAATTCGAAACTTACTCGTCGATTCCCTATAATCTTGCTCCTTACTACAGCTACATTTACCTGATATGACATGAAGAGGCTTCAGTAGTAGTAGAAGGCTTCATGTACCAGATATGCTTATTTTACAACAGAACTCTCCATTTAATGGCAGTTTAAATAAGAATTATAATAAGACTGAGGTCTGTAAAACTAACTAAAGAGACTTTTTCCTCATATTGCACTGCAGGGCACAATTATCAAGACTTTTCATTGCAATCCGCAAAGCCAAAGTGTTAACAAGTTCGCTAGAACAAGTTCGGATTCTTTTAACCAACCGAAATCGGATTTATTAGGACAACTGGAGTGGTAAAGTGATTTACCGGAATGAAGCGTTTTTTCTGCAGTTTTAATTTAAAGTGACGGGGCTTAGAAGGCTGGATTCTAGCTTTTTATATGGTAATATTGCTGTAAAAAGGGAGGAATAGTTTTTACAATGTTTAACAAAGTTAATTTACCATCACCAGAATAAAAAAAATCCAGAAAAGTGAATCGGATCGTGTAAAAGTTTTAAAGTTTGGGGGAAAAGTTGGGATAAAAGTATTATGAAGTTTGTTTCTGAAAAGTGGAAGATTGTAGCTGGGATTTTATTATTTGCATTAGAGGTAAGTTATTACATACTTTTGGGCATTTTTTTTAATAACTAAACTTTCATAGATCGCTGGTAACTCGGCTTGAAAAGCTTGGAAATTTCAATCTATTGTTAACTCATCTTTACACTTTTAATAGGTGAGGTTCTGCCATGGGAATGAGATGATGGGTAGTAGGGACAGCCAGTTGAATTTTAAGGATGGTAAGAACATACAGTTTTTATTTTGCATGGATGACTTTACGGGTTTTTGGGTACTGAAAGCTCTACAATGTCTATTAGCAGTTAAGACAGTATGGTAATTTTAAAGGTAAAGAACAGAAAAATACCCCCAAAAAAACCCATACCGAACATGCTAAAATACCATAGACAACTTGACGTTTGTCTTTGCTAAAATGCGGTTTGTAGAAACCCCAAGAAACAAATACAAGAAGAGAGACTGATCCATGCTAGCCAAATACGGGTTCACCATGAATGCTGTACATTTATGCTTGATTCAATTTGAAGTACACCTTTCTACATCCAAATCTTAATTTATTTTAATCCACAATTGAATCCCACAGCTAAAGTAAACAGTTAACCATTGT
>JAQFZX010003097.1:0-14277 GCA_034682405.1 Hydroisotoma schaefferi | reverse complement strand
TGACATAATAGTTCAATAAAGAGGTTCTTATAAAAATTTGTGTGCATTTCTGGATGAAGTATTTCTGGCTAAAAAAGTTTTCTGGATTCTGATTTCTGGATACTATTTTCTGGCTAAAGGCGTTCTGGCATATGATTTCTGGCAATGTACCTAGGACCCCCGTCCTCTGTGTGGAAACAACGAGGAACAATATCATTCATATGATATCCTTGTTATCACAGATTGACCCTAAACCATGCAAATACAAATGCAAATACAAATACTTTAGATAGGCAAATTACCTGGACCTAAAATTTCAAGTCCTCGTAAATTTTGTCCCATTCATCTTATTAGTTCAGTACTAAGAATCACTCAATCCATACTAAAGAAGAACCAATCAGCACCAAAAGTATAAATCTTAGTTTATGTTAGTTTCGAAACAGTCAGCTTTAATTTTTCCCAACTACAAATTTCATTACGGTTTTGATAAATTTGCAACATAATAATGGTAAGAAGTTTCTCTGTCTTGGGTTTTTTACTTAAATTCATTATTATCATTACTCAATACAGTTTTAGTTCAGACAAATATTTTCATGTAATTCATGAATTAAAAAAAACTAGCTCCTACCTACAACCACAGTGGATTTGTACCAATATGAACCCTTATCTTCAAAAAATCGCTTGAAATGGTGGAAACATATTTCTATGATCATCTCATTGCTCCTTCTTGTTATGTTGGGGTTTTCAGTGGCTTATTTTAGCTTAAATGGTAAGCCGTCTACTGCGATTAGAAAAATTTGCTTTTAAACTAACACATGTTTTTAAATTCTTCAGATGGATGGGCAGTTCCGTTGAAAACTGCTGAACAAAAAATAAGCGTATGTTATTCTTTTAATGAGGATGAGGAAACTGGTTTGGAAGTAGTCAGCTAGGACCTAGAACATGGGACCGATGTAAAACCCCTGTACCCAACAAGGAAGTCTAAAAATAATATGATTTTATCCAATATTTATTACTTATTCTTTTGCTTTTATTCTTGAAATTCAAAAAGGTTTTAGCCGAGTCAGTATTATTTTCAATTTTTTAAATGTAAATTTTTTATTCATCTGTTTGTTTAACAATATATAAAATATACTGAAGGAGCAATGATATCATATGTGATATAATAAACAAAGAGACGTGTTCCTTAACATATTTTTTCTACTTTCTGTTAAAGTTTCAGCTAGTCATCTGTCACCATAAATGTAATCTTCAGTCATATCACTTTTAGTTTATCATTCATGGAAGGCAGAAACAAATGCCATGACACCTATTCCCAGCATTATACTGGCAAAATGTTTTGCAGACTCCTTTGGGTCGTCTTCTTTCACTAGATCTGGGAGCAAGTTCGTCAGAGCAATGTTTATAAAGCAGCCGGAAGTAAAGGGTAAAATCCACCAAGTAATATCACCTATAATTAAACAATTATATTCAATCGTAACATTCCGAGTAATACACCTCGGCCGGCGTATGGTTTTGTTTTGGGCCAACCGCCTCAATCAGAAATTTGTCATTCTGTTGACTGTTCTAGCCTCAACTCTTCCACAAATAAATATCTAACCAACTAACCACTCAAAAATATCTCTTATATAATCCCTCTCATCACTGACAAAGGATCCTTCAACTCACCCATGCTTTGCATTGAATCCGCACTCAGAGTTAAAATAGCACCTAACAGACCAACGCTTGCTGTAGACAACTGCGCTTTTGCAGCACTCCAAGGATTGAATCCAGCTCTTAGTAGGATAGCAAAGTCAGCAATCTCATGAGGAATCTCATGAAGAAGAATGGCAGCAGTTGTTAGTAGGCCAATTCGTAATGAAATTATAAAACTTCCAGCAACAGCCAACCCGTGAGTAAAGTTATCGAATCCATTTGCCACTAGGTTCAGGTAACCAGCAATCTGAAAAAGTAATGTTTTTCACTGAACAAAAGAGCAACTTCGGCTGGTAACAATATTTTTACAGCAAATTAAATAATCGGTATTAATTACATGGTGCTTTTGGTTAGTTTCCTTATTCTTGGTTTTAGAAACTTCATTGTTGTTATTTGACGAGGATTGCGAATCGAAGTCTTCTGACTTATCACCTTCATCTTCCTCATCGCTTTCCCCATAAGAGACTAGTTTTTGGCAAATTACGAAGCTTATGATCCCGAAAAGGACCCAAAAGCCTAAGTATGTCAGCGTATCATGCTTGCTCTTACCCGTGGCTGAAATAAATATATTATTAATTTCACAATAACCTCAGCTCCGTCATAATCAGATGAAAAATAATAATCTTTATAAAAAAACCTCTCACCTCTAGCCTGATTCCAGGCTTCGGGTAGCAAATGTAGGAACACATCACCAAGTAAACTTCCAACGGCAAAGTTCAGCAACCTCTTAAGCTGCTTTCCGTTGATTCCTCCTGAAATCAAATCAATTTACAAATCAAGCAATCATAGAGGCAGTCATTATTTTTCTGGTTTTAAAAAAACCAATTACATATTGCAATCCATTATTGACATCGAATTCGACAATATTTCAGTTACTTGTAAAAAACACTGCATTATGCGAGTATATCAAATAGCCATATTGAATGCTTCTACGACTTTTGTTGTTGTTTCAAGAACTTCCCAAACTGGTTTTATTTGATACAAATTCTTACCTTGCTGCTTAGTAGGCTCTAAGCTCTACGTGCCTAGTATTCTCGTATTTTAAGGTTAATGAAACATGCTTCAAGTTCAATGCACCAGAGGTTCACGATACAAATGATACTATTCATTTTCTATTTTTCAATAACTGTAGTTTCTCAACTCTTTGGAAACGCCACGAGAAATAAGAAAGGGTTTTCCAAAGTTTTTTTAACCTTGCACGCATTTGGGTACTTAGATGCAACGTTGACAAAAGTGTCAACACTGAGTCAATAGAATAGGCAATGATTCTTTTTAAAGTTTAGGAAGCTCCGTATTACCGACAGTTATTTAAATCAGACATTATGCTACTTTTATAATCTGCAATACTTATTTAGAATAGCGATCGTGCATGCACGATAATAGCTGGAAAATTATAACGCTTCAGCGGTATTATAATGATACCTAAATAATGCCACGTTTCAAAGAAATTATTTTTTAGTCTTTCATTCGAAAACTTCAAAAGGTAAAAAAGGATGATGATAGGAAATCGTTCGATTTTAAAAAGGAATTGGAAAAATGTTTTGCATACAAGAATCTCCTAGGTCGCTAGACAAAGCAAAGCGGAAAGCTAGTGAATAAAAAAATAAATTGAATTTAAATGGTATCATAAATAGACGATAGCGACTTCAAATTGCAACTCTATCCAACAAATTGAGTGGAGTCATACACGCTGGAATTAAACGATTGTTGAAACTAATTTTTACTCTCTTGTACTATCTTGTATACTTATGTACTATGTTAGCTATTTTAATTTGATGAGCTGAGAGAGGAGAATTCTATTCAATCTAATCTTAAGATTGACGATTTAATGGATATACTCAAGTCTGGTATTGATAGATATTTTAAATAATGAACATGTTGAAAATACCGTCAGTCATCAAACTGTTTCAGTTTAAGTATCTACAAGGAAGATAATAACATATGGTAACGATAAGGTACATGTTGTACAGGGGTTGACTGCAAAAAGAATACTTGAGTGCTCTGTGTCTACATTATTATAAATTACATGTCAATATCCCTCCCTTTAGCTATAGAAATTTGTGTGCAAGTATTTCCAAGGGTCAAGTACTAAATTTACCTTTACCTTTACGTGCTTGATTGTATTGTATTTATTTATTCACATTCATATCTGACCGTATGCTGCTGCTGGTATTTCATTCCAATCATCCAATCTATACTACCCTAGATCCTCGCCTATGTACCGCCCTCGTTAATTATGCTGCACGCCTATAAGAGGCATCTCTCCCATGTTAAATGTGCTTCAAAATATCTTTTTTTACATACATAATCCGCGGTGTCTAGACGAGGATTTAGGGTACTTCAAAGAAAAAGTATAATAATTCGTCGTCGGTTCGTTTTCAACGTAACCTATTATACACCTTCCTGGTACTGCTAGCCATAAATGTGAAGATTAAACAAATAAAACAACTATTCCAACTGTAACTTTCAAGGTAAATAATCAATCAGTCAGCGAGTCACCAAGTTGTCACAAATTCATTCAGAATATTTTTACACGGTTTTAAAATACTAATTGAAATCTTTTTTAAGCCTAAGTTACAGAAAGTGCAAATAAAAAATGTACTGGAAGTGTAAAATGCATTTTGTGTTTGAGCTTAGAGTAAAAGAAAGATTACATATCGACTTTAGTGTTTTTAAATCAACTACTGCCAGCAACAGACATCCGTCCGTGTAATATATTTATCCAAACCAAGAAACAAACGGCTTAAAATAAATAAAAATAGCCAATACAAAAGCAGTAGTAATAATGATGTACAACTTTTGAAAAGCAGAGGGCCATAATAAGAGTAGGAACAAGTTGTGACCCGAATTGATAGAGCTCAAGCGTACATAACATTTAATCAGAATTTTCCAACACTCTCCACCCTCGCACTAGTGACTTTACTTTCTTCATCAGTCAGTAATAAAGCAAACTGAAATGTCATTATGCAACTAAACAGCAATATATAATACAACCGTTGCATTATCATATTCGCCTTGAGGTTCCAGCTATCATGTATTATATGCTTAAGTGAAGTATCTAAATCCTTTTCTATAAGACGCCTTTGGACTTGTTGTATGACTCCCCGGATTAATTATTCTGAAGATTTAAAGTCAAGTATTTATGAGGAATACGACACCTTTTATGTAGAAGACGCACCTGCTATGTAAACTTTACATAATTAATGCATACGAATAATGCGTGCAACAAAATTAAAACAGTGAAATGTTTTTTCTTAAATGAAGATTTGGGTTTAGGAGAAGTTCAAATGTGCAATCAGAATTTAAATAGCATAAATCCTCTAAGACTTTGAAATTGGGTTTAACATGCACAAAATAGGAGTAAAAGCTTTCTTAAAGCCGGAATAAAAAATTACTAGGAAAAGGAATGCTTAAATAAAGTAATGGAATTGTTAGACACAGGACAAGGAAATTATTTGGATTTCGATAATGATGATTAATAATTTTTAGAGTCTTGCAAAAATGTTCAGGACTCAATAAATAGTATGCACTTTGCTTATATGACTCCCTTTATTACATCACGCACCCTTTTTTATGACGAGATTTTCTGGTAAAAAAATTGTTACTAAGCGCGTCATATGGAATAGAGTTTAGGGTAAGTGATGCGATGCAAGAAGAACTACGCCGTTTGCGTGGGTATCCCGTTTATACTTTTTTAGGAACAGATTGAATTTAAATTGGACTCACTCAACTGAAATATCTCTAGCAGCAGAAACAGGTTTCCGGTCCTACTACTTTACTTTTCCTCCTCCCTTTTATATACTGACATATCCACTTCACAGACTTTTCACTGTCATACGGCTACGCATACGTATAATTATTTCACCCTGGAGACCTATTTACTTCTTGTCAAATGAAGGATTTCTGAACCTGAAGCCTAAACTTGAAACTGTTGGATGGTCAGAAAACATGCATCCTGCATTTCCGAATTATTTTGATTCTCAGAGTTTTCATGAAAACATGATGCATTTCAATATATTTGTGAGCCGTCTAAGGCTATAGAAATGTAAGGATGGGTATATTTATGCTAACTTTAGATGCTTAATTTTGTTAAAATAGAAATTTACCACCTTCATTTTTAGTCTACTTCCATGAATTAATTTTATATTGAATAGCGACTTAATTCCTGAGCATTTTGTTAAGGGTATAATCTGAGGTCTAATCCGAAAGGATGATTGTCAGCGTCAATTAAGGATCAAACTTGTGGAAGCCCTATTCTGATGCTTCTAAAGGTTTTGATGACTTATTAGATCTGCCTGCAAAAGTTTAACAATTAAATTTTATCAAAATGAAGTAGAGCAAAGCATATCCAAACACAGCAGCATTGGACTTTCTCTCCTTGACGCCTCAGCGAGCTGGTTTCGACGCATTTCATACCTCGAATCTTTACGTTAATTTATTAGCTATTCAGTAAAGCATAAAATTCATGTGAATAGGCGGATAAAAGTTTTAAATGACTATATCGTAATTCTAGACCACCGTTAAATCAAACAGAATATGTAAATCGCCTTGCATGAGTGCCATGGTCTCTAGGTGTTTTCTTAAAACCCATAAGATTCATGTCAAGTAACTTTGTAGCTATTATGTAGGACTTTAATATTTTATGGACGTGGATTTTTCTATCCATTCACTAGAGTACTAACCTACAAAAATTACCTTGGGTAATATAAGCTGTCAAGAACGTTACATAAGAACAAATTAATAAGGGATGAACCCAATATTTAAATTCTTTAAGTACATGATAGGAGCATTGTCTGAAAAAATTAGTATCAAATTAATTAAAAGGTATGTTTTTTAATATTTACCAAAGAAATGTATCTAGTATTAACTTTAAAATACTTCGATTCTAGCAATGGAATGGACCGTAATTTGAGTAGTTGTTGGACACGAATCTAATGGCAAAGTTAAATACTTATCAATTAGGGTGCACTACGGGATGTTCCACGGTAGGAAACACCAAGACGCGAAGTACCTGACGGCAGGAAGTACTAAGACACAAAGTACCGCATCACGAAGTATCAAATGAATAAGTGCAACTAAAATTTTACTTACTATTTTTAATGAAAGTTGTATCACGCATGACTGCATTTGAATAAGTTGCACAAAATAATAGCAAAATGCATTGAAAATGATGCATGGTGAATCCCAGGATCGTGAAATATTCGTTCATTCTATTATTATAGTTTCCACTTCTTCATTTGGTATTTTGTGTCGCGGTACTTCCTGGCGTGATATTGCCTGCCTGGTGGTGTGGCAATTCCCGTCGTGGTACTTCGTGGCGTGTTACTTCCTGCTATGGTATTTTCTACCGTGGTACTTCGTACCGTGGTACTTCGCACCGTGGTACTTCTCGCCGT
Organism: Hydroisotoma schaefferi; assembly: GCA_034682405.1. Lineage (NCBI taxonomy): Eukaryota > Metazoa > Arthropoda > Collembola > Entomobryomorpha > Isotomidae > Hydroisotoma > Hydroisotoma schaefferi. The sequence goes on along the minus strand of JAQFZX010003097.1, from coordinate 7,207 downwards.
GGTACGTCTTACCGTGGCTTTTCCTATCGTCAGTACCTGGTCGCCTTTTTTGACGGCTCCAGGGTCGTCTAAAAACCCGACCAGGACGTCTAAAAACAGGTTAACTCCCCTACTGACCGTGGTATTATCTACCGTGGACTCTATCAATTTTTATTAACTGTAATCCAGCAGTCTGCTGATTAGAGTTGAGCTTTAATTCACGAGTTCCAGGTAGGATGAATGACTTATAAATTTGTCGCTAGCTTTAAACGCGGACATTTCAGGCTGAACAAGAAGCAAAATGTTTCACGCTTAACAACTACCCGTGCTTGTTGGTTGCACGTCTAACGGTCTTAAAAGTCACACTAGACGGCTTCTAAAAATGTAGCCGCATAGTAAATTTAGTAGTAATGTCTGACTTAACATTAATTAGAGTTTGTGGCAGTTATTTCTTAACTACATTTTCCACACTGAAGAGTTTTTTTTGTTCTAAGGAGATACTTAACTTTCAGCTGCAGTGGTTAACTAGCTATCTTTGTTACGTATATTGTATAATAATACTTAACTAGCATTGATTTTTTTTAAATCAAGGTTTTAAAGTTTCCAAGTACATTTTTAGTTATTAGATAGTATCTTGTCCTCGTCTTCCACATTATAATATGAACTAAATGCCAAATAATCAAAAGGTCTTTCAATATTCCTGTTATTTTTCCAGAAGTTGCCAGCATTGCATAAGACAGAAACAAAATTTTTGGAAAGTAGCTTTTTATATGGGTTATTTATCATTTAAGCCACTTTACAAACTAATTGCCATATAACACAGGCTCCACTAGTTCAACTTCCTTTTGCCACATAAAAAACTTGACACGGTTAAAATTAAAGTTGCCATCATTTTACTACTTTTCGCCAGGAAACCAAACATTCTCATAGGATTTATTAGACCCTTCCTAGGAACCAGGTAATTGATTTGAAGGACCTTTTTTGGGTCCTGGTAACTCACTGAGTTGAATTAGATGATCTAATAAAAAGTACCGCAGTTCTAGTTATGTAAAAACAAAATGAAACCAGAAAAAAAAATTGAGTTTAAATAGGAAAACATTTTTTAAATATTTTGTAGCTTGGTTAACGATTGTATGCATAAAATAATAAAGTATAAAAGCCTCCATCCCTCCATGTGAAAGGTGCGTGCTTCAGCAAAAAAAAATTCATAGATTAACCGTGGCTCTTCGTCGAAACTGTACGGTGTAAGAGCTTAAACAATGTAAGCTAAAGAACCCATCGGTCGCAGGTTATCTATTATAGTACATGCTGCAAGTATTGTGTTATGGGCTATGCTCGAAAACCCAATGAAAACTTACTTACATGTAAAAAGTATACACGGAAGTTAAATAGTTCAACGTGGAGTGTTGAAATTTTTTAAAGAGCAATCAAAAAAGATATCTGGTGATGAGCGTGGCTGCTACATGGGGTATTAAATACATATCAAATTGTGAAATAGTACTTGCTTAAATATAATGTAAAGTTGTATGTTGTATATGCTATCATGATCATTGCACTTTAAACTTTGTATTTCTCGGTGAAATTGAAGTTAGGTTACTTTTGATTGCCTGGGCATAGTTAAACAAATAAACCGTCAACTCCGTTTTGAAATAGTGTATTATTTACTCTGTTGCAAGAATGCTTATCGTAGTGGTTTTTTATGATAAGGTATTAATCAATTCAACTCAAATAAGTATAGGCAGTTTACTAATACACCTTTTATTGTTATGTTTTGTCAATCTTCTATTTACTCTACCGTTTGTTCTTTTACGTAGAGGCAGATTAGTATGTTTTATGATCAGTTTTATGTCAAATCCATGTAAGAGAGATCCCGTGTAAATAGCAGAAACGTTATGTGACAAATCAACTGTGGACAAATGCATTACTTTTCTTCTACATTATATTATAACTGTTACTAATAATTCTCAAATACAGTTGACATTCAGATTCAACAAAAAACAAATAATCTGGGTGGAGAGGTAATAGAATTAAATAAGAAGGCAAAGACAGATAAGAATAAACTGTATTTTTTTAACAAAGCAAGCTAATGATAAACTATAAGCCTTATCCCACATCCACAGTCCATGTTTTATATTATAAAGTGAAACTGAATCAATACTCTTCGTATACAATCTAAAAACTACTCACTATATTGTTAATAGTGAAATGTGAACTAAATATCTGATGTTTCAAACTAAATTAAATACTTCGTATATTGAATAACCAAGTTTTTGCATTGATTGAATAAAATTTCACTATTAGGAAACAAAAGGATGCTGAGTCATCCAAATACTCGAGAGTTTGACTCAAGTTTCAATTAAAAAGCCAATCTCTTATCATGCTTTGTTCAGCCACACATAGATTCTCGCTTTCGCGTCTATGAAAATCCACCTTTTGCAATGCAAGTTTATTTACCTTTGCATCTTTCTGAGCAAAATATAAGTACCTAGACTCTTTTAGTTTACTGCTGCAGTTACCTACTAACCCTTATTATTGTGATACTATATTCTGCAAAAAGCAACATAGACTTATCCTTTCCCACGATGCATACTACCAACTGCACCTCCCAAAACCCACCACTTTATTATTACCAACCGTGACATGGCTAAAGTAATCGGACAGCCTTTTAAAGCTTGAATATATCCAAAGACAAATCGTTACTACTTTATTATTAATACCTTAATTGTATTCTGTTGAAGTTGGTTCAACAGATCTACGATATGCACAATATTTATACCTAGTTTTTTTTATTGCTGGTTAAAAATAACAAACGATAACTGACCTGACTTTGGGTCCGAATGAGACGAATATTTATCATCCTCCGTAAAGGCTTCTCCCCCATTAGGAAACAGAACAAGGGGAAAAATTCCACTCAAACCGACCAGAAGACATCCTGTTATTGACATCACCCATTTTTGATAATCCAATGAAACCGTGTTAACAACATCGTTCAACAGAGGATCATAAGCCACTGTCTTGTTACTACTCGAGTAGGAAATGAATCCTTGCCAGTAGGAACTCGTAATGTTTGAAAATGGGTCTAGTTCATAGGATTTTTGCATTTTTCTACTAGTCTCGTGCTTGAGACAAGTTAATAAGATAATATATTACGGAATGTACGCCTTAGTTCCTTTATTAGTTATAATATCTTCTAATTTGTTGTTGCAGAAAAACTTCCTGATTTAGTCCATTCCTCAAACGGAACAATGTATGTTTTCATAAACGAACGTACTTGTTTCAAAGTCAGCAGTCATACTCCAAAGAATTATGGATACTTTTACAATGATACTTATTGAAATTCACGCCTGTGCTTCTAGGATCACGTACACTTTTATCAAAATCAAAAACTCTTCTTTGGCCCGCACTGATTAATCTAAAGGTCAAATTATCGGAACTTCCTCGTGTTTCCCAGATACACAAAGTCATAAATCTAATCTAATTACCTGGATATGCATTACTATTATTTAACAGAAAGAATGACTTGACTAAACTAATTAGCTACTATATCTAATTACTCAGGTTACCAGCCAAACCTTCCCTATGCTAATTAGACGGAGAATAAACTAAGCCACACAAAGTTGTGATTTTACAGCTACTAGCACAAATCTCTACTGTTGCAACTTTATTACTTGTTGTAGCTACAAAACCCCCCATAGTAATAATTTGCTAAATCAAAAACAGTTTGAGACAATTTCTGCATGTAAGCTAGACCTATTTCAGAAGGAAGACTGGAAGAGAGATTCAACCTGGAACAACAACTATATCCCTCTTTTTCTGTCTTGTGTGGAGTGGAGAATCGTATTTTTTTTATAAATCCACTCAACAACTAACACTACTACTACTGCTTTTGACAACGACCTCTCGAAAATAAATGTCCATGCAAGCAAAGATAACACCAACACAGAGGACCCCTTCTATAGGCTACACATATACAGGACAAACAGCCAGGCTCGGTGGAATTCACAAACCACTGAATCTTTCAGAAAATAGTAATAAGCACAGTTATACTGGTTATTTAGATACACTTAAACCGGAGTTTGCTTTGGTGTTTGGATTTGATGTTTGCAGTTTTTACCTACTGCTGTCAAACTGAGTAAACAGACTACTATTCTAAGTTCATGCATTGTATTTACTTATAAACTGACTCCATCGAGAAAACATTTGTCATTTACTTAACCTTATTATTATTTTACTTCCAAAAAACTCTTACATTTCTATCTATACTTGAGACTTTATTATTAATTTCATTTCATACCATACAATCCCCAACCATTACCACTACTGCACTGGCATATGATTTTGGGGAATTTTTCTTGCAGGAAATCACATTTCACTTGTTGCTATTTCTCCAACAACAACAAATACCAACTTAGCTTATAATTTTTCTCCGCAAAACTTGTATGTTTTCATCAAATAGAGAGGTACCGCACAACGGCAGTGTTAAAACTAAAACTAAGTATTGAAATGAATTCAGCTCAGCAGTACTATAATGGTAGTTTGTAATAAAGTTACCCTTCCTTCTCTATAATATGATCACTAGAACACATAGACCAGAAGATCCGCAAGAATGTTCCTTCGTCAGCCCCTCTAGGCTGTATGATTGACTGAATGGGAAAAACTAGAAACTTGGTTCATATTCTTGCCCTTCCTTTTCGTAAGACTTGTTTGGAATTACTCACATTACCACTACTATTACCACCAATACAACTAGCAAAACTACTGCTTACTATTAACACTACTACTATATAGCTACCATTACTTTTATGTCTTGTATTCTTTATGCATTTCCTTCCTAGTATAATTTTATTTAGTTTTATGTTACACACGTACAAAAAGGTTTTAAGCACACGGGCTCTAAAAAGGTATGCAAGCTACATGCAGTTAACAGAAATCATCGTAGCTGTAATATCATAAAAAGAAAGTATCAAAAGTTTAAAAAAGTAGTAGCAAGGAATAGTCTGTAGTTGTAGTAAAGGGATACGCTAAAGACCAATTTTACACGTTGTACTATCTATACCATATTTTCTCATAAGCCTGTTTGTTCATTTGTGAACAATGCAAACTCCTCTCTCAATTCTCATTCGATGTTCTAACAGAATACAGGTTTGAACTTCATTTTACATAGTACTATCTTGAAATTGGTTATTTTAAATTCCAAAATAATTTTAAATTTTTTTAAACTTTTGAGTAAAGATTGATTTGTTTTTAGTTTTTGAGATCTATACAAATACAGGGGTTTTAGATAAATTATATAATCTGACTAGTCGGATAAGCCCAGATAGAATATGGAATAAGATTTAGCTAGACAGAGTATTGCCCTCCGCACGTGTGTTATAGTGTATGGGTAGTTGTAGCAGAAGTAGAGAAGAGTTAATAAGTAAATCCGATATACTTAAAATTTGGACACACGTCTTTTTTAGTTAGGGGGCCCTTTGACCCCCTGTTGGGACCCTTTCAGTACCGTTGGACCCTTTTTGCTTCTTTCATTGGATTCTACGTTTAATTTTAGTGTGATTTGATGTATCATACGCCCCTTAACGTTCATTGACGTCAGATGTCCCTTTGTCTTGACCCCCCTGAAGGTCAAGGTCATTTGGCTTATCTATAAATCGCTAGATATTGACATCCCATTTAAAACGACGTATTGCATGTCGAAATCGGATTACGCTTTTAGGACACAGGTCTTTTTAAGTTAGGGGGCCCTTTGACCCCTTTAAGGGGCTCTTTCAGTACTTCTGGACCCTTTTCGTTGCTTCCATTCGATTTTACGCTTGATTTCAGTGTGGTTGGAGGCTGCCAGAAAGTAGTGGGAGTCCGAAATGTGGGGAGGCGACCAAGCGGGACGCGTCATGAAGCGGGGCGCTTAGACACATGGAACCCTTTATTTTCATAAGACACCACCCCACCGATAGATCATGATTAGTGGATTAATGCATTTAGCAATGTAGTATTGTAGTTTGAGAAGCAACAGTGGGTCCCCGTAGAGGCTAGTTAGTATTTTATTTCGTCTTTATCAATTAATAAACCGTTGTAAACGGGTGTAACGAAGGCTTGCGTGGGTGGGGTATTGGAGGCAAGTTGAGACGTTTTGTGGTGTTAGGGGAAGTGGAAACATTTGGGGGGTTAGTGGCAAGTTGAGACATTTTGGGGTGTTGGGGCAAGTGGAGACATTTGGAGGGGGGGCAAGTGTAGACATTTGATGTGTTTGGGGCATTGTGAGACAATCTGGGGTGTTTGGGGCACTTTGACAAATTTTTGAGGTTGTATGAAGTTGTCGAGGTTGTGGGTATCATTTGGTAGTAGAATCTCACACTGACCCATGTGACCTTCGCAAGGTCATAACGTTAGACCAACGTCAGTGGGGATGCCCAAATAGGGTCCGATGAAGTTGTCACGGTTGTGAGTACCATTTGGAAGTAGAGTCACCTTATCCCATGTGACCTTCGCAAGGTCATAACGTTAGACCAAGATCAGTGGGGGGGGGTGCCCAAATAGGGTCCGATGAAGTTGTCACGGTTGTGGGTACGATTTGGAAGTATAGTCTCACCTTGCCTCATTTGACCTTCAGAAGGTCATAACTTTTTACCTGAGTGTCACAAAACAATTTTGGTTATTGTTTTGAAATGCCCTAGTAAGTACCTTTCCAACGATACCAGGGTTGATAGGAGTTAGCATAGATGAATTTGTGACCTTTGACCCCACCCCCCAGGGGGTATGACCGAATAAGCCCATCTACGAACTCCCAGATTTTCTTGACTCCAAGAACCGAAATCCGAAAACAGAATTCAAAAAAGTTCATCGGTTCGAAAGTTATCGCTTGGACGGACAGCCAGTCAGCCAGCCAGCATGACAGAGCATTCACATGAAGGTTTCGCTACGCTGCGCTAGCCTTAATAAACTGCATCGGTCAATATAATGTATGCAAAATCATAATTCTTGCGACCACAGCATTGTAGTTCGAGATTTAGAAGTTCGTAGTTTTTATTTGTATGAATTATAAATTCTGAAAGTGTAGTTTGCATAAGACTGGATTCACTGTTTCTGCAGTAAAGTCCCAGTTTTTAAGGGAACATTATAATAACCAAGACCACAAAAAATGTAGTCTTATAACAATGTAGAAATAGCACGTAAGATACCTATACCAATACAGTGGTCAGTCTCTCATCTAATGACCGTTTTCAATAATGTA
>JAQFZX010003096.1:0-14280 GCA_034682405.1 Hydroisotoma schaefferi | reverse complement strand
TTGTATGTTAAATTTGACCCCCAAAAAACTGAAAAATTGAATAGTGGCCCCGGCGTGTATTCGAGGATATACGGTAGTATACTATTCTATACTCTAAGTAAAAAATAGTCAATTATAGAGAATCCTCAATCCTGTCTACAAACCTGTTTAAAAATGGGCACAGCATAGTGATGAAAAACGGTAACACCGGAGAATTTTTGGAAAAACATAAGTCCACAAGTGATAAATAGCTGTCGAAAGGGGAACTGACTAGAGCATTTAGGAAGGAAACTTTTGTGCTTTGTCATAATATTGCTTCTGAGGGTTTCCATTTCCGAAGCCACGTCTTCATCACTGGATCTCAACCAAGCCATTGACTTGCTGGCCTCCTCGTCGCGTCCGTGATACAAGAGAAAGCTTGGGGTCTCCGGAATTAAAAGAATGGCCAAGAAAAATAGAATAGGAGCTCCTGCAGCTACCGTTGCAAGTTGTCTCCAATCTAAAAAGGCTCCAAGGGTGGAAGATGACAAGGTGCCTAGGTGACCTGCCATCTTCAGAACCGCACTCAGGCATCCTCGAATCTCAGGATGAGCTATCTCACTCACGTACACCTATGCCAAATTCATAAGCCCAACTTAATATAAAATCATACTATACTGCTATGCTAGAATGAAAAACCATCCTTTTCAACTAGAGTTGTATGCCGAACGATCACATCCTGCACTAAGATAGGTAAAGGAACGTTGAAATGTATCTTTTCAACCACTACAAGTCTACTTCATCCTTCGTTAAGTCTAGAATGAAGTCAGGCTAACGATTTTTTACTTCTGCTTCCTGCAAGAAACTTGAACCAGCTTGTTAAAGCTGACAAATAAAAAGAGACTAGAAATTGACGAAATTGAGCTTATAATACACAGTGACGGGAGAAAGTTGAGCTAACATAGAAGGACATGTGGACCTTTATGGATTTTTGCATCTAGGTTTTTTCTCCTTATGATAGATAGACCCAGCAAGTTAGAGCTAGCAAGCAAAAGTAACAAAAGCAAGTTGAGACGAGACGTCTGGAAAATTGCATTTTATCTTCATCCTCGCACAAAGTGTAGTATATGAGGATAAACTGGGGACGGATACATAATGTTTAGGCAACAGAGTAAAACTTACTCGTCTCTGTACAACGATACTGATACTACATGGTTGACTAGGGCTTTTGGTCGAAGCTTTGTGAAAGAGCTGACACGTTAGTCAATATAATATTATATTGAATATGATGATAAAGATAGTAGATTTTGTGTTACTTGTGTAGCAAGGAGGATGACGGCTGAAAAAAATCCCCCGATGAAAGAAGTGCTGTACATCATTTCCACTCGTTGAGCGAAGACAGTTAGAAGCCACGAGCCTGAGAAAGGAATGGCCACGATTAATAGTGACCTTTTCCTCCCTAGTTGTAGCATAAGGCCTCCAAAAAGACATCCGAACAGGGCTCCAAGGAGAGACAGGCTTGCTACCCATGATCCTTCCTGTAAATACAGCAATTCAAATGTTGCTCTTAGATTTGTCAAAATTGTATGCTTTCTAATCTTAGTCACTTTTTGAAATGTTCATCTCAGGCGTGAATATTAAATATCAACTCATCAAGAGTAATACGATGCCTACAATTATTGTGCAGTCTTTATAGAATAAATTAGTTAGTGAAGTATTCCATCGTAAAACGGGAGGTTTACAACTGCACTAAAGACTCCAACGCTTAGACGCTTACACAAGTTTTGTGTAAGCTTGTAGGCTGATAAAGCTAAGAGGAGTATGTTTGTAATAACGTAACGTGCATTAAGTTACGTACGGTTTATCTGACAGTGGCAGTATTTTTGGCTACAAAATAAACTGTGTTCATATTCTGAAATTTACTTAATGAATTATATCAAACGAAATAGAGGCAGCCCTCCTCTAGTCTAACTAATCCTTTGCTGCTTTCATTGAATTTAAAGAGGATAAAATTTGGTAAATTAGTCCCCACGAACCTAATTAATTGAGTCTCCTCTCTTTCTCTCCCTTTCTAGTGAGCCTTGCCTTTTCCTTTTGTAAGATTCAGCTCTTTAAAGAACAGAGTCCTGAATTTGTTAAGCACATGGTTGTCTCTGTGCATATGGTAAAGCAATGGGAATAGTTAGAGCGCTTGGTCCTCAAATGATTAGTATATTAGCTACAGCATCCCATTTGGCAAAATATTTCTGTGTGGAAAGTAGACAACATATATTTATTTTGTTCTTTCATCTGTCCTGTGGGTTTGTTGTTTGTTATTATATCAACCACTACTGGGGAAATATAATGGAAGAAAGCGGTGGTGGTCGTCGTGATGATGGTAAAAGCTATTGTGGTAGAATATCTAAACAACCAGCAAGGGTGAGATTCTTCCACTTTTCCATCTATTCTCACGACCAACTCCAGCAGCAGTAATAGTAATTTCGTAAATTTATGTCCTCTGGATAGCATCTCTCTTACCGAGTACTGCCTGTTAGTTTAGTGGGTCAGACTAGTTTTGGTTTGTCTAAAGCTCGGGTGTCCAAGTCCTAAAACTGCTATCTCATCGCTACTACTACTGCTAGTTTGTAGTGGGTTGGTGCAGTTTTAAAAGATAGTCATAACATGAAAGAGTTAATGCGGGGATATGATAGAATCAGTAAGCGAAAGGAAAATAGAGCATTAAGCTGATGATGGAGACCACGACGTGTCATAACTTACTTGCGGTGTTACATGGAAACTGCTAGTTTTTGACTCCTGGAGAGACGCCAAGGCTGGACTACTGTATCCTTTCCCCAAACCAGCGGCAAACGGCCCCAAACTCACAGCTAATGTAGCCAAAACCTGCAGTAGTAATTTCAAAGACATTCATTAAATTGACACATGCTTTCATCCGATTTTATTTCTTCTACTTCGCTTGCTACAAACCGGAGTTAGAGATAGAAAGTGTTAGTTATGTTCTAACACACATTGAGTTAGTGAGTGAGTACTATAATCTAAATCGGTGGTTCAAGCTTTGATTCTTCATAAAATCCTCATTATTTTCTTCAATCTAATACCAATACTTCGATCCACACCATGTAACCCCGATTTCCTTAAGACTCGATTGTGTGTTCTAAAAGTATCGGCCAGAGTCGTTAAATTTTTCAAATAAGATACATTTCTAGAAAAATGTCTCATGATTTGATTGTATATGGCTTTCTGTAAGTCTTGCTTGAAGATTCTGCAACAGATTTGTACCATCATCAATCACTAAACTATGCAGGCCAGGGTTAATGAAAATGATTTCAACTGCTTCGTTGAACAAAATTAGTAGATGTGATTTTGGCGTATCTTAATAAATATGAGCAATGAACTATGAACGTTACAATGCACAATAATGAGAAGTGGGTCTAGGGCAGAACCCTTTTGCTCCAAGTTTCATCTAAATAGGCGTCTGAAGACTATGTTGTAAAATCCTATAAATGACTGCAGTTAACCATGATGGACGATGAGACCTCAATAAAAATAAAGATTATAATTTAATTTTTAGAACAGGAACTATTCAGAAGAGGAAACTTTGGTTCAGGGTTCAGAGCGTTTCTTTGTTTATTAAAAACGGAGAAGCTTTAAGCTGTGTATAGTATCAGTACGACCTATACTGAAGGAGCTTTTAGTAGAACACAGCCATAAAAAATAATCTAAACTGAAGATGAGACAGCGGCTCATAAAAAATCTGAATTAGTATTGTCAACGCTGACTGGCTGGAAGGTAAAATGAGATGAATGTGTGTATTAGTGTGTTGTAAGGTAAACAAATGTCACAGTTCCATTAAAATTTATCTATCATTTTCCCATCCCTCTTCCTTGTCTGTCTGACTGGAAGTAGTCTTAAGGTTTAGGTTTAATATCCTCTTAAGTCTCAAAGTCTCAACCAACAATCTCAGCAGCCAAGAATCTCTCATTTATTTTTATATATCCACACATACGAACTAAACTAAGGGCAAAATAGTAAATGGTTTGTTTGATAGCCGAAAGGGAAAAGCGTTATGTTTTCGAAAGGGCTTCGTCTTAATAATATCATGAAAGCTTTGATCTTCTCGTGCTATCATTTTGAAATGTTGAAACCTTTATACTTGCTAAGCCATGCGATGCGGTAAATAAGTAAATACTACCCTTGCTTCAAACTTCAGAGCTCATCTATGCAATTCACAGGACCTTCATTCTTAGTCAACGACGTGTATCATTCATATGTCTACCAAACAGTAACAAAGTATACTGCTTGTAAAAGTAAAGCTACTTGTAGTATTACTAAGCTAGCGCCCACTTCAAGGGCTACCTTCTTGGGTAGACTTCAAAGTTGTTCAGAATGAGCATACCTTCAAGCTAAGAATATGTAAGAAATAATTTTTCGTTTCGAGAAAATAGCCCTGTAAAAAGTTATGACGCAACGGGGAAATGCTCAGACGTAGTTTTTAGTAACAACTAGGTATTCTAGATAAATGCGGGTTAGAGAGATATTACCAGCGTTTGTTTAGGGGGGGTTTGGATTGTATGAAGCTGTTCTACAGTCAAGAATATGGCCAAAATAATAGAGGCTAGAGTAAGTTGCTGCTATTATGTTACTGGTGTTCCTTTTACATTTGTTTGGAAGATATGTATTGCATTGCCAAACTTCAATAAAAAAAACTTTTAACTTCAGTTAATCATCAAGGTGTACGGTTGGGCTTGTGTAGGTCCACTAAATGTTTCTTGAATGGTGAATGAGCCTCTGGAGTATTCTTAATGGAAAAGGCTCGTACGGTCAAATTAGTTTTCGCAGCTTGTTCTTACTTCTACTTCTGCTTGGTGTAAGAACTTCAACGCTTTCGGTAACTGCTCTAACTATTTTTATAGAGACTAGTAAAAGAACAAGTTTCGACTTTCAGGGAAATGGCTGAAATATCGTACCTAGTAATAAAATCGAGTATTTAAACACGAATGTGATTGTATGGGCAGCCACAATTTTGATCCGATTTTCTTTACTTCGGTCTCTAAAAATTCTCTCAAATTGGCATCGCTGGCAGGCTTGAAGACTAGTTTTACAACTAACATACAGTATTTCAGGTTTTAATTTCCCTAGGACATTATTCTTCAGAAGGAAAGAAAACGCTTAACTGGAGTAAGAGATTAAAAATGTTTATTAGAACCTGAAGGCCAGGGAAATTAAAGCCGGAAATACTGTTAATAACATGAATCTCGCCGACGAACCATTCAAATCCTAGCTTTACAGGGTACTAAGTCAAAGTAATTAATATTTTTAGTAGGAAATTACTCAATTTGGTGTGGTTTAGGCCTAATAGCTTTCCAATTTCCAACTTTCTAATGTAAGAAAGTTGCTGTATCAAGGTAGATGCTTGTTTGAGTCTCATTGATTAATGCAGTTTAGGAATTTCCATTGAGGGGTAGTAATAAAAAGCATCCAGAGAGTCTGCTTCCAGCAAAGTTGGAAAGTAATTATTTACCTGGCAAAAAGTAATGAAGATAGAAAACTTTTATGTGTGAAATTTTCTCTGGGTCTATCCTTCATTTAATTAATAATATACCTTTTTCCCCTAATAAAGAAATGTATGACAAAGTTACCTACTTTTTCTGGTTCATCACCTTTTTGCAATTCTCTGGTGGCCTGCTGACATCCCTTCATCAAGTAAAGGACGATGGTAAGCCGAAACCTGCCTATAGTAGCCTTCTGTACTAGCAGATAATGAATGAGAAAAATGCTAATATGATATGGAGTGACATTTAAAAAATCTAACGCCATTAATGGACCCAAACATTACTTAGTTTCGTTTAAAATGAATTAAAATCCGAGGAACAGTTGAATGACTTGGAAGGCTAGTTCAATCATTCTAGTATATAGATGGGATTTAAGCTACGATGGTTCAGCCTTGCTTACTGTATATGTATAATATAAATTGGAATCTTTGAAATTTCCATGTAATAATACTGCACTGCACTAAGAGAGAAAGAGCTATTGAGATGGAGGCAAGGAAGCAAGTGAATTTAAGAGTTCGATAAAGTTGGGATTAGATACGTGGCTGAGAATATAAAACAGGATTTATGCGGAGGCAAGCAGGGAACGAGTCCTTGTGAAGCCTTGCCTTGTCGTGGCAATATGGTTTTGGATTTATCACATTACATGAATACGAACTTTTGTTTTGAGGAACTAAACCAAAGGTTCCAGAAGAGGATTCATGGATCGAGATGTCGGATGTCTACGGGGGAGTTCATATGTTATTTCATTTCAGCTCTCTTTCTCTGGTGTATTCTATACTCTTCTGCTCTAGTCATCTAGTTTGCAACTAACCAAGCTGGCTCTTCATTGGCGTTAAGCAAGAACCGCAAAACATCTTTTGTGCTTACAACCACCACTAAATGCCACAGAATATATCTTCTTCACAGGGTTTGGTAAAATTGTGTATTAGTTTTGCCACTGCCACTACTCCTACGGTATTACTGAAGTAGACAAAGGAAAGGCAGGCAGGATTGAAAGATTTGACTCTTACAATACCATAAACAACCCGTAAAGATCACATACAGACGCGCCTTTTAATCTACCTTCAGTTATTATTGCAGACAATTTACTCTTATTCCTTTGCTCTGTTCATTTTATTTCGCTATTGAATTGGAAATTTACATTGGAATTCGTGCACTTCTGTATGATACTTTTATCATTGCTTTTCCCTTGGTGTATACTGTATGTTTTGCGGTGACGCAGATGACAGATAATGCTGAACCGCATATTTCAGGTTAAAATAGAAGGTCCAAGAAGTAAGAAAATGAAAATGAATTTTCATAAATTATGTTTAGGAGAAACAAATATTTTGATTAAATAAGTGCTTGAATTGTATCAAACTCCTAAAGTAATCTTACCAAATGAAATATTGTATTCTTAGTCTTGTCAAAAGATTACTTTGTCCCAAACTAAATAATATTGTTGTCGTGTATTTTGGCTCTTCGGTTTCTTATTTTTTACTAGTAGTTGTTTGTGTTTTAACAAGTTGATAATTTATGCTGTATTTGGCCCTGTTCTGTTTATTGTTATATAAAAAGGGAGAAACTGAATTAAATTCTGTAGAGGTGAGTTTTTTTACACCTTATGTAATGTGTTACTTATTACCCTACCTAGAAACGTTAGATTTTACAGAGAAAAAGCAAGGAAGATTTGTAGTAATGTCAGTCCTACTCATTCAAAATGTATCCAGTAGTGTAAACCTTAAGCTATCAACTCCTTCTGTCATGGTACGTTGAAGTAGTACAATAATTCATTTAAACGTATGGTTCAACTAGTATTACGATTATTAGTACATAACCTACAACCTAACGAGAGAAGTTGATTTTGGTATGTTGGTAACCTAAAACTTCATCAGAGAAAGTTTAGTGAAAGTCTTGAGATAGATAGGAGAGGAGAGGCTAGGATCATAAATCTCTATTAATCACGACAGAATGAAATAATGATGGAGAGATTGATAATGATTTTGCACGTAGCAACTTCATCTTTCACTTTTGGCTGGTAGTAAAGTCTCTAATAGGGAAATATAAGATAGGATAGACATGACGTTCTATATGTCATGATCTTGACGGGATATGTTGGGATCCTATTTAAATATGGGAGGTGAATGAATGGAAATTTTTTTATCTGACCTGGGTGAAGTGCCGAGGGATTTTACTTCGGATGACGGATAAAAAGTTAGGCATTTTTCGCATTCTCAAGCAGCATAATCCAACACATTTCAGTTCCTGTGGTACGTCCAATTCCAACTTCAGCACGGGTTCAGATTTGCTTGGTCATATATTTGTTAGGGTGAGAAGAAGGTTTTGATTGATTGTAGTTGGTCTCAATTGATCTCTTATTCTGTGGAGATGAGAGTTCGATTTATTTCTAACCGTGAGTGTTTTTCTATTGCAAAATTATTTCGCAATTTGTTTTCCCCCTATACGTCTTCTACTAACGATGCGTTGTTATTGTCTGATTCCGATTTTGCGTTACTCTAAATCGATTTTTGAATCATTGAAGTATGTATTTATTATGGCAGTGCAGTTTACGTAGAGCAGTCATTTTCAAGTTTTGTTAAGTATGACGAAGGAATCGTGTTACTATTACTGTGAAGTTAACTTCGTAGAAACTGGCTAATTTCGAGTCGGAACTTCATTTTGAATATTAATTATGTATATAGCTGTAATCACTGTTTATTGAATAGAATGGTTTATGCTTCATTTATTCATTTTAGATTCGTGTTGAAATTGCATCCAAATATCAGGTAGACATTGCTTTGGATGATTAATGATGTGGATTTATTGTCCTGCGTCAGTCTTCTTTGTTCACTGCAAAAATATAAATAATGAATGGCATTTAATTGTTGTTCTCGATCTTGTTGTAGAAAGGAGTACAAAATAAATCGATTCGGCACAAAAGGTTTATTCCTTGTTTAGTATTTACGCCGAAAGACCTTCATAAATAAATTAAAACCGAATATGGTATAGAGTAAAACTATAATTCAATAATCTACTTTAGTCCATCTTGCCGTTTCTTTTTACCTTTCTTTGATCTTTTGTTCTAACTTTATCTCTATTACTTCGTCTGTTTTAGATATAGAGCTTGATGGTATCTAATCGAAAGAGAAATGTTCGTGAAGTAGAGTTTGCTTGAATTTAATCAAGGTAAATAATGAGAGCGATATTTTTCAATAACCACTGTACTGTTGGGATTTGGGAACTAGAAGATAGCCACTATTTATATAGCTGTAAGCTGTTGTCTACCTAGTCTTGATATTAATTTATAATATAAGGTACTATCTGGGCGAAGCTTTTATTTCCTTTCTGTAAATTACCTTTCCTTTGATCTTCCCTGCAAACGAAAGATTAAAATCTGAAGCTCCATTTAACTTCACAGGAGATTCCTTATCTCCCTCTCGGGCTCAATTTAAAGCTAGTACAGAAGGAAGGCCGAATAGTTGAAGGTGAATCTTGATTACATTTAGTTCAGAGTTCATACAGTAGTAGTAGCCCGGAAGCGAAAGGTGTATAATATACTTTAAAATAGTAAATATCCTCCTTGTGATCATTAAGTTTGTTTGGAAGTACATAACTGAAACAAGAAAGGGCAAGTGGATTTGTGAGAGTTGTTTATCCCAATGAAAGTTATGAATGTACAAAACTTCCGAAACACCATCCTCAAGTAGAAAGAACTCAATCTCAGCGTAACAATAGTAAGTTTGGAAACAAATTTTATTTCAAGCCTATGTTTTATAATAGCAAACATTGGAAGTCAAACAAGTGTGTGTACAAGTACAAATGGAAGTTGTACAGCTAGCAGTTAAGGAAAAGCAAACACGGATGGTTCAGCATATTATCTTCATTGAATTCAAACCTAACCCAACTTTACAAACGACTCAGATCAAGCAACATTAGTCGAAAAGATTTCCATCCCTTCATTGAAGAATCATGTCAAACTATTTACTTTACGATAAGGAGCATGCCCTTCCTACATTCTCTACTACTAGGACTCGACGACGATCACCCAATCGTCTCAAAACTGTTATAAAAGTCGACACATGTTGAAAAACAGTATTGTGAAGCAAACAACGGAGTTCAGGTTTCAAAAGCCACAGGCTAAATAAAGACGAGATCTTTACTCTCCAACACCAACCAAACCAAACCACTATGAAACCATCCTCAATGAGTAAAGGGTTGGGTTTTCTGGCTTGGACAAGCAAATATCAGTTAAATAAATACACACGAGTAAGTGTAAAGAAGCATATTTAATGTACAAGTAATGAGGTTGAAAGGATAGGAGGAAGTGTGAGGTCAAAATTGAAAAGTATTCCTGGCTTTTTTCTCTTCGGCAGCAGCTGTGAGTTTTTCTTGAGCTTAAAAAGAAGCATAAGAGCAAGGGAAGAATACCCTTAGGAATATTCGGCAATAATGGACCAGATAAGAGATTTACGATCCAGTGTATACAATGCTGTGTTTCTCAATAAGCTATGGCATCAGCTTTAATCTTACTTCTTTAGGGATTTCAAGCTGGCCCTAAGTATCCTGCTTGAGTGGTGGTGGTCTAGTTTTTTACTCACTGAGAAAGAAAGATGTTACCAAGTACCAAATATACATACTTTAAAACTATTTATGCTTCTTAATGCTTCACCAAACGGATGGAATTGCTTCCTCAAGCCTAGCGCTCGCCTTAGACATATTGAATGGGTGACTTTTTATTGTATGGGTAAGTATTAACTCCGCAAACGAACCCCCATTTCCTATTTGTATATTAGCCTCCTGCTCCGGATAATTAAAGAAATCTGGAATGAAAGCATGTAGAGCACTGCGCTAAGCTTATGAGCAATTTCGAAAGTCGCTCAGTATTATTTCTGTAGACAATGAAAGATTTACCGACGCAGTTTTTCGAGAAATAAAATGACATGGGTATGACAAGAAATGAAGCAATATTACTAATATGTATTTTACCCTGTCACCACATGCCAGGATATACGTAAATGTCAAATTGTTTTACCGAGGGCATATAAATGATTAAACGTAAGAAGCTTAGTATTTCTTAAGCTAACACTGCCAATCGGTTACTTGCAATGGAGTTCAAGAATATTGCTAAGCATGTAGTAGTCAAAATCTATCCAGGATATTATCATCATATCCATATTATATTATGTGGTTCAATAGTAGAAAATAAATTTAATATACAAAATTAGTTATAACGAATACGAACTTTCAGATGAAAAAAGTTAAAGTTTGTCGCCCAAAAGTTGATCAAATTGATTCCATTCCAATTGGAAAGGTTCATCTTATTAGCTCAGCTTATGCTACAATTTTGGCAGAAGTAACAATGACGCAGTCAAGTCCCTAAATATTATTTTAGTTTAATATTTTCCAGTTGTATTGTACTGAACATAAGAAACACAGGAATCCATCTCGTATATTCGACCGTTTCCATCATCTTAATTCAATACACGGCTGAATTCGCCTTCATCATGAAACTTAACAGAGCCCTTTTTGGTAGTTTGGTAATCAATTTAGTATCTCTAGGCTTGGAAAAGATAGGGAGCTGAATGTCTGGTTACTACTGGGAAAGGTAGATTTAGAATAAAAAGGATTTATACATTTCCCAAACTCGGAGAAGAGGAGATCCATCATCAGCTTTATTCTCTCTTTACCTTTAACTTTCTCCTGCAGACTCTGATTTGAATCCCTTGCAAAATTTCAAAAGACAAACTTCATCTCTTTCTTCTAATTCCTTTTCCGGCTGGTACCCCAGCCCAGCTTAAAAGTGAAAGTGTAGAGTACCTCTGCCCTGCTAGTTGCTATATAACTAGTATATTTTGCCCTATTCACAACTTGCTCTGCTGCTGGCTAAAACAGGAATGGAGTTTTTAAGCTGTTATTTCTATTCAAAGTTGAAAAGAAAGTTGCGAGAAAGGAGAAATTTTGAACTGAATCCGATCTTTGTGCACTCGTATAATATAAAACTTCCTTCCCGGCCTACTTGCTTACTTTTGTGTACCTGCTTTATCCTTTACTGTGCTTGCTTTACTATATAATAATACCTACCAACCAATCTTGAGGATCTACCTCTACTATGAAAAGTACAAACTTTTTTGTACACGTTTAAGATATCCAAAGAGCAAAGTAGTATAAGTAAAAGTGGAACAGGGCTGGTTGGTTGTGAGACTGTTTTCCATTTAGACCTTAGTTGAAAGTAAATGAGGATTGATTACAACTTGATTTGAACTTCTATCTCCTCAGCTCATTTAGTAGTTTTCCTGAGTCTTGATTAATTTCATACTCTAGTGACTTTCAGTCGACGACGACTACTACTGCTTCAACTGCTGCTACTACTGGTTGTACTACTAATATGTACCATACTCTGCTTCCCAACAGCTCTTGAATTTCTCATCGAATCGTTTCACTCCCTCCTTCACTTTTATCAACTGAGCTGGTTGGTGGTACAACCATCACCATACACATCTACTACAACTCTTGCCACTAGCATATTAGTTCCCACTATAGCGAAACTATTTTGATACGAACTAAGCAAGTTTCAAGAGGCCCTTTCAGTCCTCACTCTTCCGTTACCTTCCTGTCACAGTTATATTATTTTGCCCTTATAGTACACAATGCCTACTTAATACTGACGGATGGGAAAGTACTGTTGTTTTCTATTGACGTGGGTAAAATGTATTTCACTTCTATCGTTTTATGTCTTTCCTTATTAGTCAATATTGGATTAGACGTTACCGAATGTAATATATTATTCCATGATAGTAATATTACAAAAGAGAAGTTGACACCAAAGCTGCATTGAGTATCTTTGGGAATTTGTATTGTCAACACACAACTATAATAAACAATGCCATGCAACCATACCCAATAGCCTTACAATCAATGATCACAGCTCTTATCCAAATGTCAGCGGCCTCGAACCATTTCATTACACCGTATTAAATCATATCTCAACTCCAACCCAATAATAGCCACTCTCTCGACCCTTTAATTTGATTTCTTATTGCATTGTGAAACTCCTTCTATTATTCCTCTTGCACTACTGTTTGATCTCAACCGGAAGACGACCGAGCCTGGAAACAGGGGCACTCTAAGGAAAATGGATATCTTATCCTTAGCTACTTCGTACTTACCAGCGAGCAACAAAGAAATATGCATAGTTGAATCCGTATAGCAGAATTGAATTATCTGCGCAAACCTAGCGATAAAGTTAAAGGCGACTAAAGAATGGACATTGGTTTAGCGGATAAAAGAAAAAGAGGTAGCGGAGCTTTTAGGGAGGTCATCGTTGCAAACATTTGATGAATTGTAATGGCAAAAAGATGCGTGGTAGTCTTACTGCTCTGGCTCTGATCAAATTAAGTCTTTGATGTTAGTGGAGAAAGTGGAGAAAGTTTATTTTTTGTATATGTAAAACTAGTAAGGTAGCAAATAGTTGTTTCAAAAGCTGATAGCTCACTAGGGTTTGCACAAACGGCATCTTTCAAATGCAAAATCCATTTAGCAAGCAAGTAGTAATTAGCTAGTTAGTAAATAGTATCTAATATAGTTTTTTTAGTACAGTAGTAAAGATAAAAGTCAGAAGAAGAGCGATGAAGCTTAGTTTGGTTAAGAAGAAAGGGAAGGCAAGGTTGGAGTTTATGAGAACTACAGTCCTTAAAACTTAAGAGAGAGAGAGAGAGGGGAAGGAATAAGGCTAACCTCAATTAAAGTTAAGAGGATTTTACTCAAAAGGAAATAGAATTAGGCTGATTAGGGATATGGGAGGGAGGCTATAGGATAGGATGATATTTTGCATAATAATAATACACACTGTTACAACAGTTCTGGAACAGAGAATAAAGCAGGCCAGACTATTATAGCATCATCACAAGAAGTGAAGAGTGAACCGAGAATTAGATGGATGGACTTCTTTCTTCTCTAATATTCTAAAGGATCTAATCCTCAATTCATGTACAGAATTTAGATACATTACTATTTTCTACCAGAATGTAGGTACTAGTACTGCATAGGTAGTGGTGGCATATTCGGGTGCTTTTGCTGATGCTAAGCTATTCGTTCTTAGTCTCTGGATACTTGTCTTGGTAGAACCAGACCACCGGCGACCAAGTATATTTAGCTTACACCCGGATGAACCTGCTATGAGGAAAGAATTCTCATGGAAGATAGTCTCGGTCGGTGGTGGAGCGGGGGTACGTGGGTACCGCAGAGACGGATTTATTGATTTTGACCTGTCCGTATCCTTTTCTTCACTTCATGTCTGTATATTGCTAAGACTTGGATATAAGTTAATACACAGGTACTAAAGGAGTACCAGTAGTAATGTTAATAGTATGTTCGGTAGTAGTAGAAGAAGTAAATGTGTGGATGGTGTCATGATGCCATGTCATGCCACTTCATCCCTCCAACCCAATGACTAAAGCTCAGTCTTAGCCGTCAGTAATAGTGTTGGGTACAAAAAAGAGTAATGATATTGGACTAGTTGGTTGGTAGGAGGTAGGCAAAGCTAGAAGAAAAATCTGACTTTGGAATCAATTACTTCCAGTCACATTGTGTACTTTGGGAAGGAATGTGAGAGATGGATGGGGAGAGAGAGACTATATAATGTCCCTTAGCTTATTTGCTTACAAGTTGGATGTATTACTACTACTACTACTACTACTACTACTACTACTACTACTACGACTACTACTACCACTACTACCACTACTACTACTACTACTACTACTACTACTACTATGGACTACTACGAGAGAAAAAG
>JAQFZX010003095.1:0-14288 GCA_034682405.1 Hydroisotoma schaefferi | reverse complement strand
ACCCCTGCCACTGCCACCCTCACCAAAGACTTATCATCCGATAAGAAGAAGGAAATTGAAAAGGGGGCAGAGTCCTCTATGTCAATCGCGTCAAGCGCTTCGAAAATTAGCTCAGCGGACTTCGCATTCGATAAGCAAAAATATTTCCAATTTTTGAACTGAAACGCTAGGTAAGTGGTTCATCTTAAAATTATAAAATTACTATCGTTCGATTACCAATTTCTTAATAAACGGCAGGATAGTACTAAATATGCAATGAAAGCATGAGTTGCATGCAAGAAAAGTGAGAATCCTAAAAAGCAGGGTTAAATTTGAGGTTAGTTGAGACTTGCAAGCTTGTAACTAGAATTGTGTGCAAAATAAACTTAATGAATAACTATCCTGCTATTTTTGAGAATATTTCTGATCTAATGAAACTTAGATGAGTATTCCATTATGCACGACCCTATCTCACACCATTTGTGTTGAAAAATGACCCCTTTTAATATTCACTTCCCAATGCTGGACCGGAAGTTTCCTTAACGATCAGGGAGCTTTAAGCAGGAATTTTAAAAGTTGTGTGCCCATTTTTCGCAAACCTCATGAAAGAAAAGTAAACATACTTATGTAACGTTAGATGCAACGAGCCAAGGATGCAGGTTAAGTTCTGTTACCCGAGCTTTGATATCATTTAAGGCAAAAAAAGAGATAAATACAGTCAGTAAAACCATTAATGCGCCAACTAACGAAACATTTGTTTCGTCGGATGGAACGAGACATGGGTGCAGGTTCAGTTCAGCTCCTTGACCCTGAAAATGAAAGAAAGGAAAAGAAGGGCTAAATACCGTCAGTCGAAACACTGCTGTGCAAAGTAATGATGCATTTGTTTCGTCGGATGAAACGAAGCAAAGGTGCAGAATCAGTTCAGTTCATTGAGCCTAAAAATTAAAGAAAAGAAAACAAGGGTTAAATACCGTCAGTGGTAACACTGCTGCGCAAAGTAAGGATACATTTGTTTCGTCGGATGGAACGAGGCAAAGGTGCCGGATCAGTTCAATTCCTTGAGCCTAAAAATTAAAGAAGGGAAAACAAGGGTTAAATGCTGTCAGTGGAAACACTGCTGCGCAAAGTAATGATGCATTTGTTTCGTCGGATGGAACGAGGCAAAGGTGCAGGATCAGTTCAGTTCCTTGACCATGAAAATGAAAGAAAGGAAAAGAAGGGCTAAATACCGTCAGTCGAAACACTGCTGCGCAAAGTAATGATAAATTTGTTTCGTCGGATGGAACGAGGCAAAGGTGAAGGCGTAGTTCCGTTTCGCGAGGTTTCTAATTCTAGAAGAGAGAAAAAGTATAAAATACCGTTAGTGGAACCACTGCAACGAAAAGTAACGATAGATTTGTTTCGATAGATTAAACAGGACACGGGTGCGGAGTACGTTCAGTTCCTTGTGCTTAAGTATCAGAAGGGAAAACAAGCCCTATATACCATCATCGGAACTTTTGTGGGGCAGATTAATGATACATTTGTTTCGGCGGATGCAACGGGGCAAAGGTGCAGCTTAAGTTAAGTCCTCAAACTTTAATATCACAGAGCGGAAAACAACTGTAAAATACCGTTAGTGGAACGACTGCAGGGTGACGTAATGTAAGGATACATTTGTTTCGTTAGAGGTAATGCAAAAGTTTATGTTCAGAACAGTTTCTCGTTCTTAAAAATAAAGAAAGGAAAACAACCGTTAAATACCATCAGTGGAACCACTGCAGCGAAAAGTAATGATACATTGGTTTCGTTAGATAGAACAGGGCAAGGGTACAGGATACGTTCAGCTCGTCGTACTTTAGTATGAAGGAAGATAAACAAGCGCTTAATTCCTACGGTGGTACTTCTGTAGCATCAAAATGAGTTTTTAGTTTTTAACTAAAGTTCTGCTGCTGTGTGTATTTTTTAGGACGGACAGCGTGGTCATATAAGCCCAGTTGACCTGGCAACAAATTGATTTATTCCTAAGAGTTGACCGAGCAAAACCTCATGCATTATTACGTCACCACTTCTCCCGTAGAAAGCCGTACGGGTACCCTTTTTATATGGGATTTCATTTTGAATTTTGAAGTTGTCAAAGACTTTTATTCGGCCATTTTGCGTCGAAATCAGAAAAAAATAAACTATCATGTACCCTTAAAAAATGTTTATCTTATTTTTCACTAAAAATCTTGAAAGAAAACATGCGTCTCTATGGTGGACTGCTGTAGGATGCAATATATTCTAAAGTTTATTATCCTCACGTAGATGTTTCTATTTTCGAAAATAAGAATGTTTTTAAGGGAATTTCTTTATGAAAATCATGGATGCAGAAAAATGGAAAAGAATAACTTCGTCTTTCAGTACAAACTCTGTAGTACCAAGCTGTCCACCTAGTTCAACTGGACAGGGTTCCTTGGTTAAAAGTTATCAAGTTCCGAGCACATATTGTGTACTATTTCCCGAACCTTTAACAAATCATGAAGGATTCTCCCCGTTTCATCCTCCCGTTGAGAATTTGCATAGCAAAAGTACAAGCGATGGGGATTACCAGCCTTTATACAATGTGGAATCAGGAAGAGGAATTATTAATGGGAGTGAGAAAGAGACGTTGGAGGAGAGGATAACCTCCTTGAGCAATCTACTTTTAGATAAGTCTCGAATGGTGGAAAACCAGGCGTTAATTATTACAAATTTGGAAAGGAAATTGGAGAAATCTCCGGTTATTGATTCAGATTTTAGAACGGCTGGAAATGAATCAAAAGGTGTGTTCACCGTAAATGCTGGAATTGATGCCTTGTTTTCTAATAAAAGTAGAATATAATGCCCCAGGGGAACTGTACTCCGTGTTTGTGTTTTTGTATTGTACAATCTCATCAAAACTGTGCTTATTTTTAGACCCCATGGCTTCAAAAATGGTCAGCCGAACTAAGAATCTCCCTAAACCTGCCCACAGCAGTCTGAGCACAACTACGGGAAAAAGTGTGCAGAAACTACTACCAGAAATCACTTCCAGACTGGATGATCTCGACGCAAAAATCGATAAGCTTGTAAAATCCTTGCCAAGGAAGCTCCAGCTCTATTCTGAAAAGATTCTCTCACGTTGCAAATTCCAAGTTGACGAATCCGGAAACTTCCTACAAGTTCTTCATCAAGTTACCGAAAATAACCATACCCCCTTTGCAGCCACGCCCCCTCTAGGCTCAGAAGTAATACCCGAAGAAGGTAGTAAAATACCCGTCTGGTTGAGATCCCCTCGCATCCGACCCAAGGTCAACTTCTCGTCCAAGGTCCGGGGTAAAACCTCAAAGTTTGCTACTGAAGATAACCCCCTGAAGGAAAGGGGTGTGGCTGACCCGGTTATGTCACAAGATATCCAGACTTATCTCTCTCATCTGGAGGCTGTTGTTTCGGAACTTAAACAAGCCTTTGTTCACCTTCTCCTAGCTCAAGTTAAAGGGATTGCTCCGGTTCCGAAGCTCCGTAATAATAATAAGAGCAATATTACGGGAAAAGCGAAGTCGTCTCGTTAAAAAATAACTTTATGGATAACTCATGCTTAGAAATGTGCTTAGACGGTCGAATAATTATGAAAACCCTACTGTTTAGCCGTAGTGGAGTGTATATCAATGTCACGACGGTGGAAGTTAGCTCATAAGTCATCATTATTTAACACAAATGTGCCAATTAGTTAGTGACAAAAGTTCCATTCAGCTCATTTGAATAAATGGCTTTGTTTTCTTTACTTTCGGGTAAACCCCGGGCTCTGTTTTATTTCTTGGCTTTTTTGTCATTTTTTTAGAACTAAAAAGCTTTATAATCCCTCATTTGTGTCACAGTAACTGCTTTAAAAGTTTGCTAAAAAGGCTTTTAACCCATTTTCAGCAATTTGCGTGGATTTATCATGTTTTTAATTAATTTTTAACTACATTTCACACTTAAGTAAAAGCAGCAATCCAAAGCTTTTAGCAAATCCGGATTTTTTTAATGAGGGGATTAACTGCTCCTATAATTTACTTAGACGAAACCCACACTTACAAGTTGGTTTGCTCATGTTAAACTTTTAGCCGAGTGGGTTAAATATTATGAATTTATTACAAAAGGCTGGCAAGTCTCTTAATAATTCATGGGTTGTTGAAGAGCTAACAGTTTAGCTAGCTTGTTGAGTGACTCAAACTGTAAAATTAACTACAGAAAGTGAAACCAAATCCCTTTTTGGAAAGACACAACCCCAACTGTCCGTCTACCTGTTCCTTATTACATCTTGCTTATTATCTATAATATTATGCAAATTAACTCTACCTCTCCGTAGTAGTGTGTCGTATAAATTTAAAAGTTGCAAGCGAAAGTTAAGATATCCGTTAAGAAGTTAGTTGACCTCAGACTCATAATAAATAATAACTTATGCATGCACAACACAATAACAACACGTAACAATAAAGCAATCATTCTAGACATTCAGTAACACGTAATTTTTCTCTACGTCATCCCAAACTTCAACAAAGCTTTGGTTAATATCTGTAGCTTTATTATTTTGAAACGTTTGCACTTATCTAAAGATAGGTTATCGATCAACAGCCTTTACCAAGGGATGTCTGTAGTTGCGAGTAAACTCATCTTTAGCTTTGTTACTCAGAAAGCTATTAAAATAAGCCACAGGTAGTTGAGGTGTGGTGTGGTGATGGATTTCCCCGTTAGTTCTGTGGGTTTTAACCACTCGGCTGTAATGTGTTTAATCTACTGAGTAAAATTAAACAAGAACTACGACGGTCTTTGTCCCTTTAGTCTCATAACCCATATTTGGTCCTTTTAGACGCTCTACTACGAGTTTCCATTTCACTTTCAGTCTTTGCCAAATGAAATAGATGGTAAATGGTAAATAATAGGAAGGATCTTCCACTTGACAAAGGCTTATTATCAAGATCAGCTCATTTAATAATGTTATATTGGTTTGAGAAGGATGGAAGATGTGTTTTGTGTAAAGGAAATCTCATTCAAATATAAACTGATCCACCCACAACCCAACCTGTAGTTTGGGCTAAAATATACTGTTTCTCGTAGGATCTGCATAGTAGGGTGGGGAATTATTAGCGTATTTCCGGCTTAATTCCCCTGGGGGATTATTGTTAAGATAGGGAGGGGGATGTTTTTATTTGTAACAGGAAAAATGTTGGAGAATTATTTAGAGGGGTCATTAAAACAGGAAATAAGGCATTTTCTCTACTCTTTGTTTCAACCTTTAACTAGGTTTATAATGTACTCTATTACTGTTTTAAAATCCTGTGAACTAGCAGGTTTTTGGACCTACCCTAAATCCTCGCCCATATGCCGCGGCTTGTATGGATAAAAAAAAGAATTTTTGATGCATGTTTAACATGGGAAAGATGCCCCTTTTAACATGTAATGGGTAGGCGAGCGGCATAATTAACGAGGGCGGCATATGGGCGAGGATTTAGGGTAAAATGAAAATAGCAAAACCAAAGGTAGGTAAACCTTTTTCTCGGCTATTTGGATAGTTAAACATTTGACTGGGGCATTAAAACGGAAACAACGGTATGCTTTACTTGAGGAATAAATAATTAACTAAACTATAAACCCAGAGTTTTCTAGAAGACGGGCCAAAGTATAAAAGAGAAAAGGGAGTTGGTTTGAGAACATTAATTCCTTGTTTGATAATTGTTAAGGATTTCTCATGTGGATTTTACACGGTTAAATTAACCCTTCTTCTCTGCAATCCTTTTGAGTATGTCAAGTACAGCAACTACTGCTACATGACGCTGATAGTGAAGAATTAATGTATGCGTATTAATAGCTGACTAACAGTTTGTTCAATCGAGTCAAAAGATCTCTCTCCGTTTAAAAGCTAAGCTGCATTAAGCAGTGGCACGTCAAACGAGATGTAGCTTGGGTTTCTAGTTTCTCTTAAATTAAGAAAGACACACGTAATATTATTAGAAGATGGCCAAGAATAAGATTAAGATTGGTAGGATTAGTTCTTTAGGGTGGTCGTGGTGGCTATTGACGGATAGGTTATCCAGTCTGTTAATTACTGTATTTGTACTACAATCTGTTTCTTGCTCCAGTGATCTTAATTTAACGAGTTATTTAATTCCCGAGGGTACCAATTCTTCTGGGAGTTTAGTCCCATTAAATATTTCTGGTTTGGTTGGTAAAGTAAATAACGAGAGGGATTCTAGGCAGTTGTTCTCAATCCTGAAGAATTTATTGAAACCGCATCTCCAACAGGAGAATTACCACCGACCGCCCCCGCAGTACGCTCAAGCGTCTGAGCAGGGATATTACGGGAGTTATAATCGGTACGGCTCCTACCCGGTTGCGGAAGATAAGATTTATAACGTTGGGGCTGTTCCGGATTCGGGTCTAGGTGGGGGTGTGGCTTATCCTGATTTGGATATTCAGAATAATGTACAAGGTGGGGGTGGCTTTTCCCCATCGCAGGGTGTTTCCCCTAGCCAACTTTTGCTCCAGGATGAACAGCTTCAACAACAGCACCGCTTAGAGCTGCAGCAACAACAGGCTCAGGTGCAGCAGCAGTTTCAACAGCAACAGCTGCATCAGCAGCAGCAGTATACCCCGCAGGGTCAGCGGTACCCGCCTCCACCTACCCCTCAAGGCCAGCAATACCCGCCTCCTCCGCAAAATAAGCAATACCCGCCTCCCCCTCCAGGTCAGCAATACCCGATGATGAACTACCCGTTGAACCAACACGCCTCCGTGCCCTACTACCAAGACCATATACAATCTCAGCAGCAGTACCTACCCCAAGTTGCCCCCCAGCAGCAAAAACCCCCCGGGGGTGGGGTCGGTCTTGGAGGTTTGGGAAGTGTCATAAGCCAATTTCTAACTTCTACGGGTCTTCTAAGGGGGGACCAAATCCCAGCTAATTTAATTACTAAAGAAAGTGTAGGCAGCGTCGGGGCTGGGTCCGGGGGCAGTGGTAATTTGATAACAAAACTGGGATCAAACCTTCTAGGGATCCCGGAAGAACTTGATATAGCAAGTTTGGTAAATTTCGGAGCCTTTGAAGGGATGCTTTCCAAGGTTAATCAGTTTGATAAGTTGCAGTGCATCCCGAGAATGATTTGTCAAATGGTTTCGAAAAGAAATGAAGATGCTAAGTTGAAGGCGAGTACGAGTACGACAACTACTGAAAGGACTACGACTACGACAACTACTGAGAGGAGTTCTAAGAAAAAGAAGACGAGGGCTGAGTCGGGGAGGTTTGTCAAGATTGATGGATTGGATACTGCTCTTGATCAGTTTGTTAAGTGAGTTAATATTGGGTTGGGATTTACTTTTTTTATTTAGTTTTTAATGGAAGTATTGGGGGCGTTTTTTGTGGGTTTGCGTATTATTTTAAGACCGGCGTTTTAATCAAACGTTAGAGGTTTACGTGCGGTTAAGACACCGGGGTTTTATTGAGAAGTTTACAGGTGGTTGGTGGTTCTAAAACCCTTGAGGTTTTATTGAAGATCTTGCCTGTATGGCTTTATGACACCGGGGTTTTATTGCGAATTTTACGTGAACTTTTATCTGGATTACAGCACGACCTTTTGAGTGTTTTCTAATGTTAATTTAAGACAGGGGCTTCGTTGAGAAGGTTAGGTTAGTTTGTGGTCGAATATTAGATGAATTTTATGACTGGGATTTTTTGCAAACTTTTTCCAGATTTTTGGAATTGATGCAACTAAAGGATTGGTCCCTGTATCCCTACGTTAAGGGAATGTATGAAGGGAACCAAGTGGCCAGGTCATCGGATTGTGCTGGACGGTTCCAATCCTGCCCATTCGCCGAAGACCAACTTGTCTACTATTTTAATAATTATAATGGAGGCTTCTTCTCCAGTTTTAGGTCATCTAGGGATTTCAAACTTGAGAGTTTACTCAATTTATATAATTCTACTCTATCGAAAGAAGAAATTACAGCTACTTCTGGGAAAGAACTAACTCAGAACGATAAACCTCGTTTAGACTGATTAATTTTACGCTAGATTTATGGATTGCTTTATAGTTTTTTAAGTAATAAAATTTACATTTTGTTGGTAATTTTACTTGGAAACTGGCCATTCACACAATAATACTACTATTGGAAAGGGCTCAGGTAGGATGCAGGGGTTTTAATTAATGACACACGGTTTATATCTAACCCATACGCACACACTAAATCTTCGACCGGATATTAAAATCTTGGTCGGCCACCAACCAACACCTTCTGAATAAGTTCTATTCTAAATCCTAATTACAAAATGTCAAATATTTGACCTTTAAAATATACTGAAGGAACGTTTCTATTTTAAACGTCTACGTAATTAATTGTGCAGTGCTTTATTTCCAAATGTCAGTGAATGAACGGAATAAATGAGAGTAAAAAAAGCCCGTTTTGAAACTTATTGAGCACGTTTATCGGTTCAGTGAAGTACTTAAACTTTTGTGTAGCATGTATGAACGTTTGAAGTCAGAATGACTTTGTTGGGATCTCTTTGTACTTTTAAAAACCCTTTTATAAAATAAAACCTTTGCAAAACAGCCGTGTAGTTTTAGCAAAATGCAATGTAGGGCAAAATTCTGTAGAGAATAAAAAGCTAATTAACTTTATCAAGGCCGAAGTTTAGCTTTTTTAAATTTTGCATAATGAGTTTGATACTTTTAATAAAAAGAATGTTGTATGTCAAAGGAATCATTCAAAAGGGGATACGACCAAAGAGGAGAGATGAATCTAATTAGAATTATTTGTTAGTTATTCTTTTACAGTTTTATCCATTCATTCAGCAAATTTCGTAGATTTCATTACATAACTTTAAAAAACGTGATGTTTCCTCCAAACAGTTTTAATTCCGCTGGGGCTTTTATTACTTCGAAGGGAAAATTAGAAATTCTGGACTTATAACATGAGAAGGTAGGGGGAATTAAACCGGAGGGGGAATTAAAACGGGGAATACGGTATGTCAATTTCGAATAAAAATGTAATGTCTGCATCATGAAATCGTGACTCCAAAACGTTAGCGACCTCCTCCGTTTCTTCATAAAGTCCAATGAGCTATAGAAATGGAGAAAAATAAGCTAAATGTAATTTGTGACGCTTTCAGGAATCGTTGGATCTGCAGAATCTGTGTGTGCTTCTATTTCGGAAATGAATCCATCTCATCCAATCTCAATCTTGAGCCTTTCATTTATCAATAATAGGTCATAAACTCGTATAGGGATTTGTACAAGTTGTATTAAAAAGTCTTAGATTTATATGATTTTTATGTGGATTAAGTTTACTGCACAGGATTTTTTGGAAAGTGTCTTAAAATGTGGAGGTTACACTGGCTTACGACACTGGAGGATGGATCCAAGAAAATGAAACACCTTGTAAGTAAAATGTTAAGGAAGAGTTTAGTGTTAAAGTTGGGTAAAGTGTTGACCCAGAATTTAAGGAATTTAGTTTATTTCCTGTATGAAGTTCCTCCCAAAATCTATATCGGATATTACCTTTCATCTTTCTCAGTCTTGAGGGTTCAGTGCTCTAATCCCGTCTCCTGTGTGGGAGAGGAATTAATCATGATGAGATTTTGCTAACATTTATACATCGCCTATTGCATTGGTGTTCAACCAGAAATCCACACTTAAGAGAGACGCTTTGCTTGCAAAGACAGGAGGTAAAAGTGGATGTACCTGGCAAGAAATGGGAGATTTATATAAAAAAAATTGTTCTTTGAAGAATTCTGGAAGTTTAACTCAATACAGTCTGTTCAAAACTCTGGATTTATCTGTAAAATATGATGAATGTCTGGGCCATTTTTGACGGGCCTTTGTGGCAAGCATATTTGCGGAAAGTATGATGGAAAGTTGCATAAAGTGCGGTTTGAGACCGAGAGGGTTTGAGCTTCTATAGCAAATCAAATCCTTGGAAAGTATCAGACATACTGTTACGTATCTAGTTTCGTCTTAAATTATCATACAAAACTAACCTACATCCTTTTGATATTCTCCAAGATTGAAATGTGGTAAGGGAATATGCAGAATGTAATCAAGGAATCCTCAAGAGTTAAGACGGTGGTGGGTGTATTTGTATGGTCCACGATTTCCAGTTAATTGACGTATGCATACTCTTGTGGTGTGGAGAGGTCTTAAAGGTTAAAATAGATTCTGTGATGATATTTCATCAATCCCATTTACACAGCTTTGCAGTACCTCAAAATATTGTTAATCCAGATCTGCCTGGTTCAGTTTAAACCCGAAAATCCAGTCATTCATTCATTTTACTCAACACCAAAAAATTCATCTGCACTTGGAGTCAGTAAACTGAATTTTATTTATTAACTTTTTTTTTTGAAGATCAATTAAGATTAAAACATTCAATGTTTAATTTAAACTAACTTTACAAACGGAAATATAGGTTTGGTTTACTACGGCATTTTAAGTCTGAAGTTTCCTCTAGATTACCTAAATAAATTGTAACAAATGAGGGGAGTCTAAAAAGATGAATGATATAAAATTGCACTATGTTTTTTTTGTAACGTCCGTTCTACTTAATTTTAGTTTGGGAGGAAGGGACAATAGTAAAGTTTTAAGTACTACCCAGTGCTATAACTCATACGCACCGAATCATAATAAAATAATATGCATCTTAACTTAATAAATTAATTTATAATAATGGGACAAAGTATTACTATTTCTTTAATTGCTATGCTAATTTTAAAATTCTCGACCAAACCTTCCAGCCAGCATGTTTAATTTATGAACAACCCAGTTGTGTATCTTGTGGCATTTTAGCTATTATAATTAAATATCTTATTACTAAATCTCTCTTATTATAAAGAGGGGAGAAATAAATGAGGTTATATAACCTATAGTTTTTTATTTTAATGTATTTTTTCCAATGATAAGATTAAAAATCATTCTGTGCTATTAGAAATCACGGGAATAGAGTAAATCTAACAATCGGGATTATCGATACTCGAATTCTGCAAACGGAAGGGTAAAATCCATAGATTTAAACTATTTAAAATGGTAGTACAGAAGCAAGGGAAGGGAGCTAAAAGATTATGATGGTAATAATTCTAATTACGGGTTAGTAGGATAGAACAAGTTTTACTGGAGTTTTACAGGTTTAAAATGAAGGTGGTTGGTATGATTATTGGATCTGATGTGGTGGATAAATGGAATTTATTGTGCAATAAAACCTAATAAAATCCCTGGAATAAGATTACCTTCTTTGTGTTCACTTTCTGGGGAGACTTTAATTCTAAAGAAGTCTACATTCTCACAGAATCTTAGCATACACTTAAAGTCCTACAGAGATGGTCCTAAGTCTGAATAACTAGAATAAAAAGTTCAATTTCTATTTCTTTTTAACCTAACGGAATAACTCTACTTTTCTAGGGTTAAGTCTCTAACTCTAACGAGGTTAAAACTGGTCTAGGGAAAGGTCCTTCCAGACTTGTTCTGTGACATGATTGGAGAGAGATGTGTTTTTGTTCGATGCTTTTAGGTAAAACTAGGTCAGGTTAGGTTACTAAAATGGATCAGATTAGGTTATAAGAGGGATATTATATATTCTGACAACTTAAAAGCAAGAGATCGGGTTGAAGAAACACTGTCGGAATAGAATCTGTCGTTTACGCGGACTCATCGAAGTAAGATAGTTTGACAGTCTGCTGGGATATCCTTTGTAAGCGTAGCCCATGGCTCGGTTGTTGTTGCTGCTAAACCCCGAACCAGCCCCACCGGTTGCTACCTGCTGCTGTGGAAGTTGTCTCAAAGACCCGGTTACACCCATCCGTGAATTTGCATCCGAATTGTAACCTTCCTCCCGATCGATTTGGTTCGCTATTGATTCCTGTCGGGAGACTTTTCTCAGCAGTTCAGCAGCATCCACTGGGCCTCCGAAACGCTTGTCGACGCTGCGACTTGAGAATGAGCTTCCGGTAGGAAGGTGGAAGGGGGATTGTGGTAGGAGTTGGTTGGGCCAGTAGTAGTAGTTGGATGGTCTGGGGGGAATTGCTGGGTGGCTCCAGGTTGGACTTCCATCCTCGTCCGAGAGATCATCTTCCGTCGAGGGGACTACCTCTTTATTGTAGAGGTCGGGGGATGAGGGGGAGTCGTGACCTTCTGAGTGAAAGGTCGACTGACCTGCAGTTGAATCCTCTTCCGCCTGTAGAGGACCAATAAATCATTTCTATTTAATGGGGAATTGTTTGGTGGTAGGACCTTTGGACCTATGTATGTATGACCTGGAATTATGACACTGGTGGGGTACATTATTCTTGTATTTGTAGGTTGTATAAGCTCTCGTCTTCTATCTTGCTTGGGCATTTATTACCGTATTTCCGGAAATTACTCCCCTGGGGAGTTATTTTTTTCAAGGGAAAAACTAAAAAACTTTTAATAAGGGCCAGACAGGGCGAATTTAAAATTGTAACTTGGAAAGAAATAGGTGGAGTTATTCCAGGGGGAGTAATTTCCGGAAATACGGTAGCTTCATCCATAAAGTTACACAACTTTTACATCCTCTTTCTAAATCCTCTACACTTTGACGAAGGGTTTGTAAGGAAAGACGAAGTTTCACAACTGTAAACTTCCCGTGATTTCCTAACATTTCTTAAGTTAAAGTGGAACTTGCCAATAGCTCAATGCGAATGTGGAAGTTTAAACATAAAAACTTTATGGTAATGGTTAGTTTTTATTATTTGAGTAGGTTTGTGATTTTTTGTCATTCATGCAGTGCCTTTTTTACGATATTCCCCATTACTTTTCATGCACAGTTCTTCCTGTCTAACCTAGAAGTTGAGAAGTTGAGGTTGAGAAGAAACCTGTTGATGACTTTAAAAATGTAGGTGAAAGTAAGTGGGAGTTTTTTTTATAGAACTCCCACATTGTTAACCTGCAACCTACCTATCTAACCTACCGTAATTCCAAATAATACCTCCAACAAAGACATGCTAACCCAAACCTACTGTATTTCCTGGTTTCATTCCCTCTGATTACTTCACTCTATCCGGTACCATCCTTTCTACATTTCTGTAATTCCTACAAAGTATAGCATACTGTGCAGTGCCCCTGGGGAATTTATTGAGCAAAACATGGTACTCCACCTTTAAAATGGGTTAGATAGAACCATTGGGTGCATACATATAGGCATACGTGCATTTTTTCTTTGGCACGCTAGCCTCAGCAAAAATGAAAAAACTGACCCGAAAGACCTTTAAACTCTTTTACTGTAAAACTAAAACAAATACATACCGGATATAAATTACATTTCACCTTATAAACCTTGAGCAACCCCATTTTTATTGGTTTCTAAGGGTTAGTCAGGCGAAACAGGTCATGAAAACTGTATTTCTGCCCAAGTTGAGCAGGTGAATGCCTTTGTGTCTATGGTTTTTTGGTATAGGTAAATAAATAAACACCTTTCACCTGAAGACAACCTACAGAGTTTTTGGTACAATCCAGTCCAGTTTCTGGATAAGTCAACTGCTATTGCTAACTATTAGCCAACTATAGGGCTTTCTCTTATGGTTTGAACTACAAAAGTACAACTACGGATGCTATTTTGGATTAGCATACAAATTGAAAAGTTTAACATTCCGAGCAATCTCTACCACGCAGTCTTAGTCTTGATCCACTTTAAAACTTGTCATCTTGAGGAAAAAGTAAAAGTTGGCTGTTCTGAGGAAAGGAAAGTTAGTATTTGTCTGGATGCATTTCCCTTTTTTACTTTGAGAGAAGTTCAATAGACTTGAGATAAGGAAATAAAGATAACCTTAGAAGTTTGGATAAGTTACTTTTTCAAATAATTATACCAAAACTTGTATCGGACCTTTGTTTTACGTTCCCGTAATTTTATTTACTTTCTCCAGAGTCCGTTTTTAAATAATAGACTTGACTGAGTCAACCTATTGGATTGTTTGAAGGTTTTGAGTTGTTATTTATGATTGATGGATTGATTTTTTGAACTTTAGCTTGCAGTTGCATGGATGAACACTATTTATTTATTACGGTGAGTAAATGCACACGACACGGATTCCAAGTTCACGTCCGTTTTCATACTAGACATCCAATTTACAGGGATTTACAAGGATTTGGAAACAAATAAACTGGAGTTTTACTCAATAAACTGTCTTGCTTTACTGCTTCATGTCAATGTAACATTATCCAGATTGGATTTAGATCCAAGCCAAGTACAAATTACAACTGAGAACAACGGGTTTCATGCAAAACGTTTTTATCGAGCTCGGACCTCAAAAGTCTGACTTACTTTTTGGTCTAATGTGCAGTTTATAT
>JAQFZX010003094.1:0-14311 GCA_034682405.1 Hydroisotoma schaefferi | reverse complement strand
CGAAAACAGAAGTTCAAAAAGTTAAACCGTTCGAGAGTTAGAGCGCGAACGGACAGACGGACGGACGGACGGACAGACGGACAGAGTGAAAGTTCATTCACATAAAAGGCATTTACATGCCTTTAATAAAACTCCCAGATAGTTAGTTGGTAGGTGTGGTTGGGCTGTGCTGTGCTGCTGTGGTGTTTGTACAGCAACTGTACTGTAGTAAGAAACCTCTGGTTGGGTAAAAATTTAATTACGTATTCCTCATGCAAATCATTTCTCTAGCTCTATAAACGTTATAAGTAAATAGAAATTTTTGTGTTAACGTATTTAGTAGATACCGCATTTACCATTTTTATTCCTCATCGTCCCTTGCACCCGTTTAAAGTCCCACGAAGGAAAGCCCCCGGGCGATTAAAACAGGAAATACGGCCAAAAAAACCCTCATGCATAGTTCCCATACACAAAGCTACAAAAAGTATCCATAGCTATAGCAAAAAAGAAGGGAATATAATGTAGATAAACTGTCTAAGGAACTGAGTCTCTGGAGTCTCTGATGTGTCCGATCCGAGGAACTTAAGTTTATTTTTTTGGGTAAAATCGGACCCCACCCCAAACTATTTTAATTAATAACACAAATATACTCATAGTGCCTTACTTTGCTTTGCCTATTTCTCCAAAGTATAGCATAATATGGACGGGTCCATTTAACTCCTAAAATATTCTATTCTATTTAACCAAGTCTAGTTCTACTCTACCTTATGTGCGGCACAGGTTAATTATTTGGGTGCGAGCAAGTCCAATGAAATGTAAAGTGGTTTGGCTTTGTCGACAAATGCAGATTAATGGAGGTGGGAAAAAGACATGGCAGACTGGGACGAGAAAGTGTAAATTATGTACATATTTACATGAGCTCTGTTTTGCAATGAAGGATTTGTTTAATGTTGACAGCCGTTCCAGATCCTCCAGGGAGACCCTTGATTCTGGCTTTCACATCTCGGGCCGTGAACCTCTCCTGGGCACCCCCACTTGACTCACACAACAGCCGGATTAATCACTACATCATTCATACAAGGTACAGTGAAATCCAGTAAAAATTACTTAACTCCTTTTACTTTCATTTCTACTCGTTCGAGAGCCCTTGGTTTGACTTGCGTAAAGGTAGTATGAAGTGTAAGTAGGTACAGCGTGATACTGTAATTCAGTGCATTGGCGCAACCATCGGGGATACGAGGGTACATTTTACCCCCTGGTTTTCTAATGTACCCCCTTGAATTCCTGAAAGGCCCTATCCTTCACATGTTAAGCAGGATCCGCCCAGCCATACCCCCTCCTATCCTTTACATGTTAAGCAGGATCCGCCCAGCCATACCCCTCCTATCCTTTACATGTTAAGCAGGATCCGCCCAGATATACCCTCTCCTATCCTTTAATGATCTTTGTAACCCCTGGTACCCATCCACTCGTGGTTCAATTTATTCGCTCATTTGTACAGATTACTTTTAGCTTACGGACAAAATGAGATATAATGTATTTATATGTGTGAGGTTAGTAGTATAACAGAGTGTCACAAATCTTCATCCGCCTTATCTTAAATCCGAACCTGCGATTAATTTAACTCAACGTCTTCCAGGAAACATGCTTAGCTCTTCTCTCCATTTCCCGAGAGACGCTGGGCTAGAGATTTCTAATTTCTCTGCCAGAATCAGAACCTTTACTGGCATCTGCTACTTCCACGGATTCTAGTATTATCTGCTCTGCTGCGTAATTCTGATAATGGTTGGCAATGGACTGTCTTAAAAGAATATGCTCTGGTCAGTAAGTGGCTTGAAGTCATTATGAAAAAAAATTACAAAATAAGGATGTAGGTTTTTTAAAAGCTCCCTAGCGAACCCTATCTCACGAGAAATCATGTAGTACACTTACAGCACCTTTTTTATTAGTCTCGATGTCTTGGAATATCCCTGTCCTGTCCGTGTCAACTAACTAGGTACCCACAAATGGACAAAGAAAGCTCACCGTCTTTGAATAGTGAATATATTAGTTTTTTTATTCCTCCACCCCTAACCCCATGAGTTGATACAATAAGGAAAAGTGGTGTTTAATCCCAATCAATTCTACATCAAATTGTCCTTAAGACTCACCTTATGTGAAAAATTCTAGCGTAATTCTTCCCCAAAAAGTAGGCACGAATAAGGTGATATAAGGGAAAGTTTTACTCAGTGTAAAGGGGAAATGAATGAATGTCTTTTGCAATTGTCGTCAAGTCGTTGTTAATACCTTTGAAGCAGATGTGAATTGTGGGGAAAGTTGTATATAATATGGCGAGCAAGGTCTTTGATGCAATTTACAAAAAGGTATGCAAGGGTTTCATTCTACGGACAAGTATCGTGGTTCAATCGATCGTATGCAATGCAATGCAATACACTATATGGGGACATGTAGTTAGTTATATGGATTGCGGCGATATCTTTGGCTAATAGTATGAGAATGAGACTAAGAAGAAGACATTGAACTACAGCCAAGAGGGGACCATTGTCTCTGAACATTTTCCATTTGAAACACTTTGGCTTACACCCATTAGACATCCGCCCCTCGATACTGCGAAGCCGAGTGAAAAAATACCTTTAACATTCGGAACACACTGGAGGGCTACAACTCTCAAGTCCCATTTCCGCTTTACTCCCTCCCTATTCCTCTTCCATAAAATGTAATAATGTACGAGCTCTTGTGAGTATCAGTGTAGTTCTTGTGTCCCTCTATGACTGCACGGCCACTGCACCCCGTGCAAATTTTGTTCCCTTTCTCTTAGAAGCACTGAAAGGAAAAATATTGTATAATATTACCTAGCTGGAAAGTTTTTTTATTAAGATTCCATTCCCAGCAGGAGATGAAGGTAAATTGACATTTTCAAGGTTTTTGGGCAGAACAATAATTTCTAATTGGAATATTTCTGACATTTTTTTTACTGCATGTGAGTCGTTGCTGTTTTCCTTCTTTTGACTAGATTTTTAGCCGATCTTGGATTTTAAAATGCCTTACTATAACTTAATAATATTGGATTGAAATTCGTTACTATGCTGAATGATCGTTAATTTTTACACATTACTTACAGAAGTAAGGTTTAAATCAGTTCGGCTATTCTTCGCCAACTGTAAACCCTTCTTGTAACGATTTACATGCAGTTCATCATCCTTCGCTTGTCCCCGACGAGCCCTCCAATAACGGAGTATTTCCTTGAAAGTCCCAAAAAAGTCTGCAGAAGGATCCACAGACTTAGCAAATTGGTTCAAGTTAGTCAAGTCCAACTTTGGAAACTTTCGTGAAGCGCTACTAACCTTTTGATTAAACAGAAAAGAAACCGTTAAAAACGTAACAACAATTACTCATTATGATTACTACGACCACCAAACTGAACCTACCTACCTTAACAACTGCAAGATCACTATCGTCACGCAGACTGTGCTTTGCACAGAAGGAAACGTGCTCGTCGAGAACAATCGTCCTTGTGAAGCCCGCCTTCTTCGCGCAACTTCCATGATACGCTGGAAGGTAAATAGGAAAATAATATGAAATGCAAACGCCTTTAAGAAAAACTGCAAACTTCATAAATGCCATATTCTTATCACAGTTCTTATCTTACCAACTCTGCAATTCCTCCCATCACATTGCATCGGAGCGCCACACTTGACCTTGCAGATGGAACACTCGAGGTTGAACCTCGCCTTCGGAATCCTATCCAGACCCTCCACATACTAAAACATGTCAAATTAATACCATGAAGAACTTCAATTTTTATTCCAAGCTTACACTAAACTTACCCCAAGAAACGCAGCAGTGAAGTATGTTTCTTTACTCCAAATCGCACAAGTGTAGTGAATCCATCCTCCCTGCGTAGTAGGCTTGAAGGGCCCCTCCTTATCCGGACAAACGGCACACTTAATGTCCTCTCGTCTGGCGTCATTGTTATTCTCCTTATCCCCAAGATACGAACACACCTCGCATCGGAGGACCATTCCACCCTCCAAACAGGGCCTCGCGCTCATCGTCCCGCAGTAAGTATGATACGATACATGACAGTCGTGACACTTGGCCATAGGACTGGGACGTGGCGGTGACGACGCCGTCAGGCTCCCTTCTAGTTTTCCACAAATGGAACAAACAACTGTCTGGAGGTCATTAATCCGGTTTTCGATGACTGAATCTATCTTCAGCGCTTCTGCGAAGCTAGTTTTCTCCAAATAATCCACAATTCGACGAAAAATCTTAATATCCAACGGTGTATAGTTGCACT
Organism: Hydroisotoma schaefferi; assembly: GCA_034682405.1. Classification (NCBI taxonomy): domain Eukaryota; kingdom Metazoa; phylum Arthropoda; class Collembola; order Entomobryomorpha; family Isotomidae; genus Hydroisotoma; species Hydroisotoma schaefferi. Next base: position 10,032 of record JAQFZX010003094.1, on the reverse strand, counting down.
TTAGACGACGGGAGTTAGACCGATTCCAGAACGCCTGGTCCCTCTGGTCCAACTCGTAGGTCACCGGGCCACTTTTGATGTCTTGTTCTAACTTTTTGTAAATGGATAAACTCACGCTGTCCATTGTTATCCCTACAAAACGCTGCAACTCCAGTAAACCTTTCTCGTAGGGGTTTTCAGATACAACTACCTGCAAGTTCCTTTTGCCAGCTTCCTCATTATTTTCACCAGCTCTATCAGAAAACTCAACCTTATCGGCAGATAAGACCGACTCTGAAGATGAATCATCCTTGTCTACCACCGGCTTTACGTCCACAGCCACCATCATCGAGTTAACTACCACTTCTTCCATCCTAGACCGGTTGTCGGATGCTAAAGGGGGTTTTACTGCAGGTCAAGGTCAACGTTGACACGTTATTATTATATAATAAGGTCTTTCAGTACAAAAAAAAATTACTATCGATGGAGTTCCCTCGTGAAGTTAATGTAAGTTCATCTTAAGCCAGAACAATGGGTAGTCCCTCCATTTCCAGATCCAAGGGGCTGTAAATAATTAACGTGTTGAAATATGGATTAGTTTAGTTTTTGAAATGGATATACAAACCTCCACAGACTAAATACCGACATTTCAGACTAATTTCATGAAATTATCTAGCGGCTTCGGAGTTTACTTCCGACAAAGTAAAAGTAACAAAAAAAGGAAGGTAACCTAAAAACGGTTTACATTTAATTGCTCGGAAGTTAATTACTTCAGAAATTCAGCATTACTACAGCAGTATTACGAAGACTAATTCAAACGGTTTGAGACTATTTTCATAAAAATCCATCCGCTGTTTGAATTAGAAACATATAAGACAAAGAGACGGGAGAGTCTTTAGAAAAAAAAGTCATATTTTAGATTCTGCAGCAGATCAAAAATGGTAATGGTTCTGACATACACATAGGGGTTTGTGAGGTTCTCCAGCTCTTTTCGCAGTCGAACCGAATCACTTGAACTTGCTGACCTTACGATTGAAAAAGCAGTGCAAATACTGCTAAAGTTTTCGAGAAGTTAGCTTTCACCTTGAGCAGGTGAAAGCTGTAGTTTAGAATGCATCATTGAAATAAAAACATCGCAATCCTACCTGCATATATATTGACTTTACCATTGAAGAACCATGGGTTTGTAAGGGCTAAGTTTGACTCTTTATGTTTGTACTGAAATACTGAAAAATATGAGGTTACGTTAACTGTAACCTATGTTCGTGAGTCTTATTTATTTGTCTCAACCTTTAATATCATTCCTGTTGTATGTAGAGGTAAAAACGGCACCTTTAGCTTACGAACTTTCTGTCAAATAACAATAAAAACTACCAAGTCCCATGTATATTCAGGTGAGGTTACACGTGTGCTGGATTTCACTTAGTGTAAATTCCAACGGGTTTAGAATGCCTGTAAAACTGCTAAATAATTCTAGCTTTCTTAGAGTCGAGGAAAATGTCTTTTGGTCGCTATTCTGTTTCCTTTCCTCTTCCTGTAATAATTCTAATGGATCTGGGGTTCCTCGAGTCTTATAGTGGTTCCCAATTCTACTATAAGCTTCTACTTTATGGGCGTGTGTACTGATTGAGGGTTGAAATTGGAGCACTTTAGTCCACTCAGCTTTCCTTCACATCGGAAAGGTGCAAATCAAGTGGGAAATAATATTGTCATTGCATTAGGCAGCTCTTGCCGTCGCTAAACTAGGAAGAAACATTGGGAATCGGTGGATTCCTCCCTTCACACCTGCCTGCAGGGATATAGCCTGGGAGTCTGAATGAAGCTAAGAAAGATGGGATGAGAGCCTTTAAAGAGAAAGAACAACAGATGGGTTTCACCAAATAAATATTTAATATGGACATGGAACGGCAGTCAAAGTCTAGCCTACGCTAGAATGAGGCTAAGAAAGAAAAGTACGCGTGGCGTGATACCTTATATTTAATGTCTAGGCACTCCTGATCCTGCTTATCAAACGGTATTCCTTCAGTTTTAGACAGATAATCGCTGATGTATGTTACCCGTCCGCTAAGTTGTTTTGATGCATTATAGCGTAGATGGAGATGGAGTTATAGAAGGGAGTAGATGACAAAGTATGTGTGCGTATAACTAACTGAGGTTCCACTGCGAGAGTGAAAGGTGATGCACATCTTTTTTTTTACATACTTCTTCTGATAAGAGGCTCTTAGGTGCAGAGGCAAGTGTTTGTGAAGTGTTTTGAAAAATGTATTCGGAGACAGCTCAATTTTCACTTCTTGTAAAATTAAAACTATATCTAAAAATATATCTTACATAGTATCCATTCACGGAATGACAAAAACGACGGGTTGCTGAGATAGAAGAGTCAGCTTGTTTAGAGTGTAGGGCTGAGGAATACGTTCGAAATAAGATCAGCAAAGTAACAGTTGAAGGACCATTTCCAAAATTAAGGTATGTAGAAAAATCAAACCTATAGTAAACAAACAACGATACTGTAAAAGGGGTCACTTTGTCTTATATCCTCTTAGCGTAACTTGGTAACGTACCAAGAAGGTGGGAAGCCTTGTTGAAATTAAAATAAACAAAGGGGTTTTAAGAAATGCAAATACACTACACTAATAGTTTTACTTTCACCGTAAAGAATATTTATTAATTGATGCATGAAACGTCGTTGCGTTCACGTTGAAATTTCAATCATTTTCAATTTCAAGAAGAAATTCATACACCATGAAATCCTATTCAAGTTTTTGTCGGTCAGGTCCACAGATCCCGTTTGTAAATCATATACCTTTCTTTGTGCATCTGCAATCAGATGGAAAAAAGGTCGGATAAGGTGTTTTATTGTTTGAATTAATGTAAGTTCTTTTAGAGGAAGAAAAACGGATGCATCCAAATTGTGGAGGACGGGCTGGGGAGGGATTTTGAACGTATGAAATAGTGAAATAGTAAAATAAGGTTGGATGGGAGTGGTGGATGAATAATTCCTTCACTTTCTGCTCGACAACTCTCCAAGGATTTAGTTTGAAAGAAGCCTTAAAAAGTGTTTTATTACAGACTCTTATGCTTCTAGGGTCTTTGGATGTAAACCAGCGTTGTTGACTTCGTTGATTCCTTTGACAATAAAGCATTATTATTATGCTTTGCATGGCTCATAAGCACGCGTATTATTATTATGGTTATTATTATGCATGGAATTTGTTTTATATCAATCCTGTCCTGAAATAGTTTTACTCAATTCCACTGAATTAATTTCGTACAATGTATTATCGGAGTATGATTTACATACGAACTTGCATATGCACTAAGTAGCCAAGTAAAATTAAGCTAGGCGTATGCATAGCTGAATGGCGAAAGAAAGTTTCTACTTTTAATGTCATATTCGTACTTGGGGCTGGACTCATCATTTCAGTTATTTGTTATCTTTGTTTTGTTACTTATAAATAACCTAACTGTGCATGTTCAAGTTATAAGTTAATAATATGTTGTAGATGCGTCATTATGAGTTGCACCAAATGTACTGTACCCTTTAAACCTTTCACGCTTGGTTAGGTTACGCTGTAACTTGCATACTTGGACCTAAATAAATACTTGACATTTTAGGGTTTCTTATCTCTAACCCTTGGTTTTGAATTTTAACATCGTCAGGAAATAGGAATATTATAGGAACAAATTTTGCTACGACTAGTTCTGCTGAATTCATATATTCCGGACAAGGTTGGCATAAAAGTTGTAGAGTAAAACGGAATGAAACCCCGTGGCATTTCAAAATAAAAACTGTTACTTCGGAGTTTTAACTAACTAGGCAAAGTCAACATTGAAGAAAAACATTTCAGTGAATAAAACTCATTAAAATTGCTATGATAAAAGCTGCCAGTGCATTCTCAATGTATTATATTAAACTTTACATAGTCTTTCTCTAATACTTTTTTACGTATTACCGTGTACTGTTGTTGCTCCGTAAACTAGCCAACCGGAAAGGAATTAAAAAGTCCATGCAGATATGATAGTAAAAGTCAGAGCAAAACAGTGTCATTAGTACAGTATCTTTTGTAGCAGAGAAAGTCCAGCGGAAGGAGCAAGATAGATAAATACGTCTCATCTCTTTTATGATCTACAACCAATTCAATTAGAGTTGATTTGGAACTAACGAGCAGATACTTTCTATCTCAGTTAAATAGGATGGATAAACTTAAAGTATCAATGCAGGAATGAAACTACTACAACTAAAACTAGAACGATAACAAGTCAATTAAATCCAAGTCTGACATCCATTTTGTTCGGTTGTTTAATTAATATCAATTTTATTTAAGATAAGACGGTCATTGGGTGGGGTGTACAAACATAGATTTACTATTACCTAAATACATAACCTAAGAATATATTTACAACTCCGTCCTTTCCTTGTACACACGACGGCATGGCGTACTATTCCTACTATACGTTAGATTAACTATAGCTAACTAATCAATCAATATTAACCACACTGATCCGTTGAGAACTTTATAACGAGCGACCCAACGTTCATTCTCAAGAGAACCAACTCTAGAGGAGAAATCAGGATCGGTTAGTACTGCAAACGGATCTAGTTCAAACAAAAACTCAAACTCGTACTCACTGGCATTCATCTAAGTAATTTCTTGGCTAGAGAATCAAATCATTTTACTGACAGTTGTGTACTGTGCTTGTCTGGCAGCCAAGCCAACTGCATTGCTAGGTACTTTTAACTCGATATACTCATCGTTATGGAGAGTTTCGATAGAAGACATTTCTCTAGTGTGTTGAGGATAATGTAGACAGAAGAAGTAGGTGGTTAGGAATGGAACTCTTACCTGTCCCTTACTTTCACTTTAATATTAGTACCAAAATAGACCGAGTAAAGCAATATAATCACAGGAAACTAAAGTACCTTAGTCAGTGGAAATAAACTGGAGTGAAGGAAGAGGAGATAGAGAATCTGTGTTTTACCTTAGCAAGCATTTCTTTGATTTCATGCTCAGTTGATTAGCTTTTATTGCTTTATTTTGAGTTTCTTTTCATAAGGGAATCCACCGAAGCGGCATATCATTAACAAAGTAATTTGATATCTTATTTGATTAAAGGAACTCAAAGAAGACGCACGAGGAAAAACTGAAATATACCTTTAGAGTAAGGGATGGAGCGTATCTATCAATAGATTGGTAAATTGGTGGATGTTTAGTTGACTTTCTAGAATTTCTTTGGATTGTACACTCTTTTTAAGATTACTTCTACTCTGAGACGAAGCTGGAGTTTTGATTTCAAATCAATCCACGTGAACGATTCCAGGAAGGGTAGAAGCATGTAAATATCTTTATTTTTCTTCTCAATTATTTACTACCGCTAATTAATTTAGTTTAATTCTTAACCAAGAAAAGCCTGGAAAGCTATAGATTTAGAAAAATTTAACCACCAAATTTATCCCGAATGAGTTATTTTGCAGTTAGTGAGGCTTTAATTTACCAAGAGGTAGTAAAGTTCATTGCAGTTCCATCATATCCATTTTAGCAATTATAAGGTCTTTGAGAATATACAACCCTACCTAATTACGTAACACAAAAATATGATTGAGACATCGTTAAAACGTTTCCACTTAATTTTGATTCATTTAAGGAAGTTGCGAAGATGATTTAAGGTTAGAATTAAGCAGAATGCTGCTGGTTTACGTGAAGTAATAGTAACGATTGCAAAAACTACATCAAGTAGTAAGTAGTATCCAGGCCAGACAGGTTTTAGCCATCCCTTTATTTAAGCTGATCGGCATTGTCATTATTATTTACAAAATGAAGAACTGTTCCTCCCCACAACTGAGTAGTTAGACAAATAGTAGAATAAATGAGTGAAAAACAGACACTCCGAAAAATAAATGAAATACCTCTTTACGTACGCCCGTTCTTCTAGTTGAGGTCAAACTACGAAAGAGTACCGTATTTCCGGAAATTACTTCCTCCCCGGAATAACTGCCCCATGCAAATAACCCTATTGAAAAATAACTCCACTCCCTTAAATTACTCCCCCCCCCCATTTTTTCTCCATACCTTATAATTAAGCTCAGAAATTAAATGTTTATCTCTGAAGGCTTGATAAAGCAATTGAAACTGTCACTGCAGCGTTTTTATGCGTTGAATTTTTTTCTGTTTTTTAAATTAATAAAATTCCATACTTTCAGTTCAGGCAGTATCAGTATTAAATTTTAAAGTTAATGAAAATTAATAGAATGCTCAGTTTTACATCGGCTGAGGCTGAAGCATTCTTTACTTAAACTGGATAAAGGATAAATTATTAATGTTTTTTGCATCAAATTTATTTTTTATTCCTTTTAGATGAATTATAATTTTTTGGGCGGATTTAAATTTATGAATACCCGATAACTGATTGCACAATTTCAAACAAATTAAATCACAATTTGTAGACGATTTTCTCCTAATATTTCCTTAAATTTTCTACACCGATCATTCTTTAATTTATTAGCTATCCTATAGGTCAATCAATTTCACCTTTTTAGGCAGTATCAATTTTTTTTAAATTAGAGAAATAAAATTAGGTAAAATTATAAGACAGACGCCATCCGGATAATTAATTTTTTCTAATTGAAAGAAAGTTTTTAGGTTCAACTCTACGAATTACGATTAACTTGTTTGAAATTGTGCAATCAGTTTATTTGGTCTTCTTAGTTTAAATCCGGCTAGAAAATATAAAAAACCAGTGTATAATGTATATCAAATTTAATACCAAACATTTATAATTCTAATTCATCGAGTTCAAGTATAATAATTATCAATTTGTGCATATAAATTTGAGTTTTATTCCAAATTTCAGTTTAAAATGAGCTTCTGCAGTAAACCCATGAAGTTATTATTAGCAAAAAATAGTTAATAACTACCCCTCCCCTCCCCCCGGTATAACTCCCCCCTGCAAATGAGACCATTGAAAATTAACTCCCCCGGCGGACTAATTTCCTGAAATACGGTACTTACGAATGTCTGAATTTAGGAGTAGAGCCAAACAAATCCCTACTACGACCAACCAGAAAGCAGTCAGACTTTACGGTACTTACTAACTGTACAGCCTTTTGCATAAAATAATCTGGAATAGTTCAGTAGAAATTTATATTAAAATATGCGTTATGTCATGCTGTTGGTTGGTTTGGTTGCCCTGCCTCAAGCTTGCATCGAGATCGTCTATTTTTTTCTCGGAAGATGATTTCTCTTGTATAGCATCCTAACAAAACTAATTGCTTTCGATCAACGAGCAAACAAGGATGTTGATGTTTGTACGTTCCATCCAAAGTCCCTATCTGTTCTTAAGAAGTTCTTCCTTACGAATATTAAAAGATTATTATTCTATACATTGCTCACGCACTTAACCTCTTACAACTGAAACAGTATAATAATTGACAAACTCTTAATGGAAATGCTGACCATACTGGTTTTTTTCTTCTTCTTTACGTGGCCTGATATTGAAATTATGACTGTATTACATATTTTTCTATCATTAAACTTGAACTTTCCCAAGTAAAGAGTTCCTTACCAATATGTCCTGTACAGTCATACAGAAAGTAAAACGGTCAGTGTTGTTAGTTGTTTGTGGCGACCTGTAAGCATATTAAGTATACCTGAAATAGATAACAACCTGCATAATATAACAAGATGAAACGAAGGTATAAAGAGTTTTCCTACACCTTCCATGCATTTAATTTTTCTTTGAGATTATGGGACAAGGGGGTATATATAGTTCATTCCTCCTGAGTCTACGGGATTGGGGTTTCAGACAATGCAAAGGTCTATCAATAATGTTACATAAAGTAATTATTAGCTTATTAAAACAGGAGAGTTTTGATAGTTTGGTTGAGAAACCCTAGGGGCAACCAACTTGTCCAATTTTCTTGACAATAGTCTTGCTTACTGATGAAGAGTGGAATAACTGAAGTACCAAATAGACTACGTAGTTATGGGTGGTTGAACTTTGGGATCGTTATTGCTCAAAGAGTGCAAGGTTGGATCACGAGGAAGCATCTAGTAAGAGTAAATGAGAGTCTACAAGTAAGTACTTACTTAATAGGCAGTTCTTAATTGAAGGATTAAGATGGGCTCTGTTAAGCCTACTTGATGACACTCCCCTTCCCGTCACGAATATTTTGCCACGAATTTCCATATAGTTTGTAGTTGATCCTTCTTAAGCAATAAAACTAGTAGTTTAAACTACCGTTCCTAACTTTGAACCCTGCTCGATGGGAGGTCCACCAACCGAGGTCTACCAAGACTTTCACTATCCGCTTATCTGTACTGTAGTTAGACACTAAGAGCTTACTTAAGGATTGGTAATAATAATATATGGCTCTTACTGGTCGATGGCTGCTTTTCTGAAAGGCGCGTTAAATTTGCCAGTGTAATGGGTTACCACCCTTTTTCTTACTTTATGGGACAAAATGGACTAAATAAGGTTATTTGCGTTTGGAGGATGCAACGTCTGCTCGTCTATTCGCATGCTGACATGATTTAATAAATAAACCGTTGTAAACGGAAACGTAGCAAAGGGTTAAAAGCACGATGTATGCGCGCTGTGTGCGATGCATGCAGAATGAGCGCGCGATGTGCCCGAAATGAGCGTGAGATGTGTCTGGAATGCGCGTACAATGTATTCGGAATGAGTGCGCTATATATCCAGAATGAGCCCGTGATGTGTCCGGAATGAGCGCACACAATTTACGCACACTTGGTTTTCATGTCACACCCAGAATGCGAAGTTTTCGACTTTGTTTGCAAATAAGTACCATAGCTCACAGTTGACTACTTTATTTTCTGAACGTCTGTCATCTGTCATACAATTACACTTGCACGAATATTCAGTTGGACCTTTGAAGGTAACGGAGTTAAGACTGTAACTAATAAAATGCATGCTTAATACACATTCCGGGCAGGCGAATAAGAAAGGCATTGATTTCTCCTCCATTCCACAGTCAATTGTACTATTTTATGAAAGATAATAGGAAAAGTTTGGACAGGGAACAAGGGTAAAAGGGAATACCATTATTGCCATCTTGGTTTATATCTAATAGACCTCAAGGGAAGCTGGCAAGCTTCCTAATTATTGTAATATACGATACCCCTGTTCCTGTTCCACATTCCTCTACCCCGTTTCCTTTCTTTGACGACTACATCCACCACAGCTCCTCCTTGCCCCCCCCTACAGTTTTCCAGGCCCCCTCCTTTACCACTACATCCTCCGCAGCTCCCCCTCGTCCCCCAGCTTCCCAGTCCTCCTTCACGACTACACCCTACGCAGCTCCCCCTTTCCCCCTCCCCAGTTTCCTCTTTCCTGGTTTTCCCTTTCTCCAGTTTCCCAGTCCCCTTCCTTTATCACTACACCCTCCGCAGCTCCCCCTTCCCCCCTCCCAAGTTTCCTCTTCCCTGGTTTTCCCTTTCTCCAGTTTCCAAGTCTCTCTCCTTCACCACTACATCCTCATCCTCCGCAGCTCCCCCAGCTTCCCAGTCCTCCACCTTCACCAATACAGCGTCCACAGCTCGGCCTTTTCCTCTACCTAGTTGCCCCCTACACCTGGCCTCAGTTAACCCTTCCCTTTCCTCTTCCCTAGTTTCTCCTTTCCCCAGTCCCCCTCCTTCACAACTACAACCTCCACAGCTCCCCCTTTTCCCCTTTCTCATTTTTACAGTTCCCCTTATACCCGGCCTCAGTTATCCCTTTCCCGGTTTTCTCTTCGCAATATGGACCCGAAATAGCCTTCAAACGGGCTTTAAAAACCAATACCAATTCCATCCCACAGTTACCTCACCCTCCTCCTCCTTCCCCTTCTTTCTTCTCTTCTTCAGTTTCAATATATTGCAGAAGCTTCTAGCGCGACCCAGTCCACTCCCCAAGTTTCGACACATAGCAGAAGGATATGTTACTGTTCAAGATGTAATGATATGCATACCGTTCCCGCATATATATGCATAGAAATTTTCAAAATAATATACGCAAGTGAAAAAGGGCTTCAATTTCAGCAGCAGAGGTATTGAAAGG
>JAQFZX010003093.1:0-14315 GCA_034682405.1 Hydroisotoma schaefferi | reverse complement strand
TTAATTAATTAAACTTGATCTGAAAGTGTTACGGGCGACGTCCCAAAGAACACTGAATAAACTCAAACTCAAACTCACACATAGCTGTCGAGAGGGAGACAAGGGTATGCGGTGGTGGTGACCTGTCCATAACCTGTCACCCGGTCCCAGGTCACTACGCTTGTGAAACCCAAGCAAGGGCTCCATGAACTAGAACTGAGGTTCCGTTCCTGCTGCGAAAACCAAGGATCACACTGGTACCAATTGGAATATCATGGATCCAGCCAAACCTCATTTGCTGTAAATTATTGGAAGAATTTATTTTAATTTTTAAGTATTTATTCGGGATGATATTCAAATAAATAAGTTCAGTTTGAAAACAAAGGTTGCCAACATTTTTATTACAGGCACGTTTCATTATACTACTAAATTAAACACTTCCGTACAGAAACGTAGAAGCTAACAATACAAACTTCTCCTGTTCTTAACAATAGATTTTAATTTAATTTCCATCAAAACGCCATTTAAGACAAGGGTATTTTTAATTATTTCAATTTTGTGTATAGAACACTGGCATTGGATTAAGGCTAACTAAACTATATTTTACCACCGCTTCGTTCGTTGCATTAATATCCAAAATACAACAATTGAACTATGAAATAAAAACCATAAATTCTTGACGACTCATATATAGAGATTTTGAATATGCATTGTATTACATTTAATGGAATTTTTTAACTTCCAAGTCCACACAAACGTCATCGTCCTAACTAGTAAGGGTTTACAATTCAAGTACAACCAATACAAATATTGCAATAATTTACCAAAGTAAACTCAAATCAAACAGGACTTCATTTACTCTAATTTTGGAACCTCTGACTTTGAGGAACTGAGGTATCCCTTTTTATAAACTTTTCAGCCATACAATACAAGCATATCAAGCATAATTCCTTAGAATTATCCTTTATTTTATACAGAAAATGAATCAATCCATCACACTAATTCTGCTGTTAACTTTGCTCGTGACCGGACTCCAAATATCCGAAGGGGCCCAACCATTTTCAACTTGTAGGCATAGAGATGCAGAAAAAACTATCGCAGAAAGGGAAGCCGAACTCTGTTCAGCCAGAAACAAGTGCCAGACAGTTAAGGGAATGTATGCTTGTGAAATACCCGATGAAGAACAAGATGTCTATAGAAAGTGTTGCGAAAATTATGGCAAAACTTACTATAAGTTTTAAAGTTTAGCACAGAAGCTTAGTTTACTTTTTGATGTCAGAGGTCAAATTATGAAAGGAATGAATAAATAATTACCACCTTGATGCTAAATAAATGTCATCATTCTCATAATAAATACAAGAAATGTTAGGGAGAACCATTTGTGCAGTTATTCTAAACATCCGATTCTTAAGTTCATGTATTAATTACTCTGGGGCATAAAACTTCATTTACGGGTATTTGCGAAAAGTTTTAAGTGCTAAATTAAAAGTATTAAAGTGCAGTAAAGTATGCCTTTTTGTACTAAAATTACAAAACAAATACTACAATAAGCATATTTGCATATTACTTCCAAACATACTGTACATTTATGCTTCAATCTTAAAACAATCTGGCTCTTGTTCCTTAGAGTTGTAGTAACTGCTTCTACTACTATCGGTACTACTACTATTGTCCCCATAGTTGTCCCCATTCAGTTTCATCCTCAGATGTCTCGTGTAGCAGATAAGTATCCCTAGATAAGCCACAGTACACAGGGTACTTAGTCCAAATGTGAAAAGGCGAACCACACCCCTTCCGTCTAAACTGTTATGGTCAGAAAAGTTCAAGCTCCATCCTGAATTTTTGGCATATGAATTTGAATTCCATGTAAGGATTGTAACAATCCCTGACAGTGTTTGAAAGACTGCAAAGCTCGCGATAGAAATGTAAAGAAGGCGAAGGGATTCCTTGACAGAAAAATGTATCTCAGGCTCCAAAGGAATAAATTGTATTTCCCGAAACATGAAACTTACGGATCTAATAGCCTTAAAGATTAACAGTCCTAGGGAACAAAGACCAAGAGCATAAACAACCATCAAGGTTATATCAATCCGAGTCATCTAAAACCAAAATTAGAACTGGAATTTTCATTTCCTTGGATTAAGTTTAAAAACTTGGTAAATTCGAATTTTAAAGTAATTTTAGGTGGATTTATAGAAACCCAATTTACACGTCTTCCAGTCCCATCTCTAGAGGATCCCACGGACACAGTTGCAATGAACGAAATCAACGGGATCAGCATAAGACCAACGAGCTAAATAACACCGAAAATCATGGGAATTAAGAGGTATATTATTGGATCTTCCTTTACTGAAGTTAAACTGGTTTTGTTATCCCGTTATGAATTAGTGTTAAACTCTTTCGCTTACCAATTGTACAAGAACTCCAAAATAGGCCAACCCTCTCCGGGTAAAAATTAAGCAACACATTCTATTCCAAAAAAAGTCTTCCAAAATTGTTTAACAACAATTACTCGAAAAACGAAGTATACTTTCACGTTCTGTTTATTTCCAGTAGTCTCCTCTGTTTAGATTTAGTATAAAAACATAACTGAAAGGATGATGCTTTATATATTTCCTAAATATCATCTTTTTATTACGACCTCTAGTCTGAAAATAAATGCTCTTTTAATCATTTCCTCGGTTTGATGGGTAAGATGATGATTAATGATTATAATTCACTCCGACATGACATAATAGAACCATCCGATTGCATGATTACTACTTACTTGAGTTTCTTTACGGATCTAAATAAATCTGTCTATGCATTGATATGGTAGAGATAAATAGTACCCTAAATCCTCGCCCATATGCCACCCTCGTTAATTATGCCGCATGCCTACCCATTACATCCTAGGGGGTATCTTCATCATGTTAAACATGCTTAAAAAAATCTGTTTTTATCCATATAAGCCGCAGCATATGGGCGAGGATTTAGGGTATCATTGATGAACATCGTAAACCACTTGTTAGAAGTACCCGGAGAAAGTCTATCAAGAAAATTCTATATTATGCTAAGAAACAGGGAAAAAAGTAATTTTTACGCATCTGTTCCTGCTTCATAGTTTCGTAGACAAGTTCTTGTGATTTGATGCTCATCTACTGGAATAATTACAATTACAAACACATAAGGACGGGTTTCAGGCAAATATTCATACCAAACCACGGTAATATGGTCTTATTCGGTGATAACATCCTCTAATTGACACAATTCACAAACACATTTTGACTTCATGAGATTCGCAAAAATCTTTCTCTACTTAATGTACAGCAGAAGGGCAAAGTCTGAAGATTATCTAATCTATGAGTTAATAACATTCTATCTAGCCAACTTTCACGATGTCAGCGTCAGTTTCCTTACGATTTTTGAAGAAATTGTCACTGTAACTTAGTGAACTAAGCATTATGGAAGCACAAAAACAAATCACATCCAGAAATGAAACGACTGCATCTCTCTCCCTACCTATTCCGTAACTTAAGTCTGTTAAGCTTCTGAAGAGTTTACACAGGTGCGACGGAATTTAAAATATCAATAAATTACTTAATTAATAACCCCCAGACCCGAAGGTCATTAGTTTCAGTCAAGCAAGATACAAGAACAGATTGCATGACGTATGTAATTGGCTGATGTTGCGCTGGTAGTTAAAAGTTTATTATTGTATTAATTAGTTATTTTAACTCCCGTTTCTATTAGCTCATGAATATATTATGCGTTCATCAGGGTTTCCGTTTTATTATCAATCAATTACATATTTTGGGGCCTATAAAGAAAGCAGGTGCATTCTATTCTACGTAAAAGTTACTTTTTCACATAGGACCAAATACTTTTTTATAGGCCCCAATAAATGTAATCCGAACATTATTATTGCTGAACCCAAAAAGATAGCATTGGCTTCTTTCCTAGAGCTTTAGAGAGTTAATTCTTCAGCCTTTAGCTTTTCGAGTTACGATAATTATTTCCTTTATTTGCTAGATTTTGTGTAACATTACTATTCAAATGTTAAGCGTAGTTCAGTTATAAAAATGGATAGTGTGGATAGATTTGGTACCTACCAAGATATGACTGGAAATGAACAAGTGGGCACAGAAAAACAATCCAAAGACAAAGCAAATCGATACTAAAAATAAAAGTATAAAACACGGGAGAAAAGCCTGAAAATCGGCTTATTTTTTCCTAATTCTAATTGGATTCATGCAGTGACCACCCACCCAACCTCGATCACTTGCCCCTGTTAGCCGGGTTATAGATAATTGGTGAAATGGTATTATTTCGGGTAACAGTTACTCGGATTAAACCGATACTAACAACTATACTAACTACACTACTTTTTCCCCAGGCCCTCCTCTGTCTAAAAGAGTGCAAGGATATGATAAATACAATAGCAATAGCATGGTAGTTCTAAAAATTATAAGTAAACTAGCAACGGTTCATGCATGTTGGTAAACAGTGGCCAGCCATACAGTCCGTAATACCAAAATCAATAGAAAGGACACTCGATTCAACCCGAAATAATAATACAACTACAAACAACAAACCAGGTTCATTGCTGTCGCTCAATAAAAATGTCAATTAGGTAATAGAAAGATAGATTGATAGTGAGTGACCCGCTTCGGATGTTAAGGAATAAATAAACATTTTCGGACAACAGTCCGTCTAGTGTTATATGGATACCATTGGGGCTAGAAACCCTGTTAAACCCGCATTTGTCAAGAATCACGAAATTCTCTACTTAATAAAGATGCGTTGGGAATGCCAGCAATTTATTCAGAAGCGAAGAAAAAGTACCATTCTTATGAGTTTCCCCTTATCATTAGCAAAGTGTCTGAAATTTCAGAACTCTGAAATTTAAACCAGCAAAAGTATTTATTTCTAAACTCAAACCAGTAAATGGAACGTGTAGGACAATTCCAATTCCAAGACCTTCTTTAGCACCTTGCATTACTCTTAAACATTGCCGTCTTTCCCGTACGATAAGCCGCGGCTTATCATAGAAACAGAAGACTTGTTTTTAGATTTTATGTAAACCTTCATGCATTATACTTTTTCAAGTAATTTCACAGTCAAATTGTGTCATAAAATTCCAAAAAAACTGGGTAAAAGTAACATTCCACAAATCCTTACATTAATTTCTCATTGTCTTTATAGCCATATAAATAAGTCATATTCTGACTCTATTTGATTTCTTCTGTGATACTTTTTTCACGTCTTTGTTACTGTCCAAGCTTGAGCACGCAACAGAGGCATAGTTGGCCAGAATAATAATTAGCAAAGGAATGTTATGAAGCAAAATAAATAAGAATAACTTCTATCCAACTCCCTAGCAGCCCTAAAAGCTACCCGGATTCTAAGCAGACAAAAGTGCTAAATTATTTACTTCGGGAAATCATACATATTGTACAATACAATCATACATGCATACTGAATGTAAGCTGTAAATTACCTACAAATTCATCAAAAGATAACACGTTTACACAGGAGTAAACCCTCTTGCGATTGTAAACCTACTTGAAGGTTCTACTGACACTTTCAAGTTTGAAAGTTTCAACATAAAATCGATAGAACTGAATGGTTTTAAGGTTAGGACGGTCTTGTACACATAAAATAGTGTGATACATTCACAGTTTATCTTGTTGCATGATGACGTCTCAAGTTATCAAAACGGTGATAACCTGTGCTCAGAGTTGAACTATATTACACAGTATGAAAGAAGTGAAGGCCGAATCGGCTCGTCTTATCCGTTAGCTCAATTTTTAATGTCAAATCAACTCTACTATCTTATGGCGGTGTTACAACTACAACCTTCGATATAAGAAAATAGGAGTAGTAAGATTAGGCCAGATCGATGAATTTATACATTTATTATTCATCCATTTATCCATAAGATAAATATTGTACCATCGGTAAGTTGGCTTCATGATGCAAGGTGCAATATAGTTTAAAACTTTATGGTTTCAAAGTAAATTCCGCCTTTGGGGATCTATTTTGTGTGCATTTATGCTTATAATGATTATATATTAAAACATTAAATAAAAAAACCTCTCAGAATTCTGGTTCGTTTTAGCTATCATAATTTAAATCTGTGGCTATCATACTAAGCTGAACTGGAGATAATTACTTTCACTTTCTCTTAGCAGTGAATGTTTATTAAGAACAGCATGAAAATATTATTCTGAAATAATGAAAACCCCGACAGATCGTGAATTTCAAAATAAATCAAATGAAAGACAGACGCAGATGTATAAATAACAAGACCACCTTTTTGGCGACTGCCATATTAAAACTTTGGTTAATGTCCTTTCTCTTGGAAAATTACAACTGGTAAGGTAAAATTCGCCTGCTAAAATAGGCCAATAAACAATAAATTGATGTCTAATCTTTTTTTGCTAACAATGAAGACCCGACTGCTAGTCAGTCTAGAGCTTTTAAAGCTTCAAAAAATTATGTCCATGATAAGCTTGTTTTGCAGGTGAAGTAGTTCCTATACAATCGTTTTAAAGTAGGTAAGTAATTCAATTGCCATTCTATGTGAAATTGGCGTATCTTCCCCTGCTAAATTGGTTCCAAAATATCCTTAACCATCGATTGGAGTTAGACTCCATTAATAATCATCATCAATCAATGTAAACGTCAGGTAAAATAATCAGAGTTGACATATTTTTGAAGTCTAAGTGGTATTATTACTTTTATTAGTAATTGAAGAAAAAAATATAGACTCATGTGGAAACCATGTGCAAGAAGCATGGGAATTAGTAATCCTCTGATTTTATAAAAGTTCTCTGGGTCAGTAAGTTTAAACTTGAGTTTATTTAATCCTTATCTGGATGGATTATCCCATCCTTTATATAGTGTTTTGTGTAGTCAAAATACTGTCATGTCACAATTGCTTAGACGCGTAATAAATAAGTTATGATTAAATAATACAATTATTTTGTTTCGTTATTTCTTTCAAGAAACCCAAATTAATTTTTACATGCTATTTTCTTCCCATTCTGATTAAGCAAGGGGAATTATTCCCCATCTCATTTTATATTTACATAGAATCCTAATTAAATGTAATTACTTCACCTACTATAACCCCTTCTATTTTGTGCATATAGGATAGCACGCGTGCGAAATCCGTGCTCGTTTAGTTGCAAAGACTATATTACTTTTTATTTTGCATACTTTTGTATCTGAATAAATCGATGAGTTTATAAATATTGTAAATTACATTCGCGTTTCTGTCTGCAGCTTCTAACTAGATCCAGCTTATAAGTTCTTCGTCAAATGAGATATGCCAGTCCATGATAAAATACAAGTATAAATTATGGTGGAAATCCGCCGTGATTGTAAATAACATTAGATTCAGAAATAAGGGCACGGTAATAGGTCGGTGGAACCCTTTAGAATACATATTCTTTTTGTGGGAGAAGTGGGATCTATTAATTTTTCGCTAGACGGATCATACATAGTAAGTAATCTTAGTATGGAAATTGGATAGAATCATCCGAAATTCTGGAAGACGTTAATTGAGATTACATGTATTCACTAGTACCGACATTTGAATTTCTGAACAATTATTCCCAAGAGTAGTAATAGAGCGTGACTTGTATATTTACAAACTGCATGTAAACTCCTTCCTACTAAAGTAATTCTGTAAATTTAATATTCTGTACAGAAGCAAAATTGCAACTGGTAAGCAATTGTAAGACATTCCTCCTCTTACAAAAAGTGCATGCTTGGTTCATGTTGGTGACCCTGCTCGTATTCTTATTGATACTAAATGGTAATCAGTAATCAGTAATCAGAATCAAGTTTCTACAGATTTAACAGAATTTGCAAAACTCTGTAAACAATACACATTCAATCAACTAAGCTGTACAGTAATCCCCCCAGCCTATGACATGCAAAAAAAAGTGTCTACAAAAATAGCATCTATCGAAATGAGGTCTCCAAAACCCCAAAAATTAATTGTAGATTTTTACGAAGCAATAATACGAATTTAAGCTCGATTCAGCAGCATTGGTTCAACTAACAGAACAACGTCTCAACTGAAGTGTTGCCCTGACCGACCGAACTCATCATTGTGTTGAGCTGTTTAATAATAATCAAACGTCATTTCATTGGACAACCAAACTGTGGCCTGATCCTTTACTTTCGTATTACAAACAAAGTTGTATGTTATGACTTATTATTTTACGTACGATGTGGATGATGATGACTCCACTCAAACTACTGCCAATTACTACTACTACGAAACTACTACTACTACCATTTACTTCTGCATAAGC
This sequence comes from Hydroisotoma schaefferi, assembly GCA_034682405.1. Lineage (NCBI taxonomy): Eukaryota > Metazoa > Arthropoda > Collembola > Entomobryomorpha > Isotomidae > Hydroisotoma > Hydroisotoma schaefferi. The sequence continues at coordinate 6,027 of JAQFZX010003093.1, read as the reverse complement.
ATAACATGACGTGACTGAATGACTGAGAATTTAATCTGAACTTTCGGGTGGAAGAAGCATTTTTGATCAAATTACACCCAAGCATAGCATAGTCTTCCTTGATGATGGTGATGACGACCGCAATAATGGTCATCTGCTGCTTTAATGATCCAATAAAATAACATACTATACTGCATGGTTTAGTGATGGTAAAGTTAGTTTTAAAACTCACACCACCAAAGAAACTTGAACCTTTTAGGCCTAAAAAAAGTCTAAAATGCTTAAAGATTGCTGGCTGGAATCATCATATCAATCATGCAAACCTTTCACGGTATGCATGGGTTTCATTTTCATTACTCTTGAATGGCCTTCGTCATCATCGTTTAAGATTTAATTGTAAATAACTCATTTCATCAGCTTTCTAGCTGACAGACGTTCAATTCATGACTTCAATTTCAATGAGCATTACCTCCCTGGGTGATCCTACTTGTGATCTTTCTCTTTAAATTAATTGAACTTTATGGAACTGAAAAGTTGGAAAATTACTTAAATGTTTAGGTATTTCGGGTTTAAAACTCAGAGCAAGGCCCCCAGCATTCTAATTACATGAACTTTATTCGCATTCCCTACCCCAACTTCATCATAACTTATAATTAAACGACTGTACATTTTTGGGTTTAGAAAATTAGGATTCTCAGTAATAGTAATAGTGTGATGAAATCCGGGGTGACGAAACGCTTCTACGACAGAGCAGCTCTCGGTTTTTTTTTACAAAGTATTAACATCTTCATGCAGGACTAAATAAACACAGCTAAATTTAATTTTACACCGGTACGAAAATTCATCATTTCCAGCATCTCGTTATTTCCCGTTTTAATCCCCCTTTAATAGTTCCTTCTTCCGGTATATTTCCCTATAATCTAAATCCGTGATATTTCCCCGTCCTTTCCAAATGAAAGATCAAAACTGGCCCTATCTTTCCCTAGCAATCCGATGTTCTAATTTTTGTTTTGAAACAATGGGAATTAAAACTGGATATATGGTACTTAAAAATCCTACGCTCGACATTTTTGCCACCATAAACCATTAATTGAAGCTATAGCATACATTTTATAGTCATAACTCGATTAAAAAGTTGAAGCTTAGCACTACCAAAAACCCTTAAACCACAAACCAGCAACCAAAACCTTGTCTTGTCACATCACAATTACTTTACATATGCGACCAACCACTGCTACTGCTGGAGTTTCATGAACTTTACTTGTCCATCCGAACGGAGCATGATGTGCGAATTTTTTTTGCAAAAAAACCTTCGCAGTTTTAGCACAAAGTCAGATCAGAACTGGCTCCATGCAACTGAACAACTACGCTATGCCAAATAAACTCGCTTACATGCTAAACTGAACTCAATGTAATGGAATAAACGATCATTATCGAGTCTATGATTGCATGCATATAACTATTATTGGCTAAATAGGAACGGTCGAGTGGTCATTCTCTGGTGGGGTGATTCCCTAAGTTTAGGTTATCCTTTGGAACACGTGCATCTACCTATCGATCCGGTTATCTTGCATCTCAGATTTCTATATAATCTCCGAATCCCATACTAATCAGTCCTATTTCAGCTCTCTCCGTCGTCCAAGTGACATCGACAGGATTCGAGAACCCAACTTAAGGTTTAGCTTTAAACATTAAAAGTTTATAAGTTTCCTTCATCCAGCAGTCTTCGATTATTATATTTATCCATATCATAAAGCAGCAGCAACGAAAGCAATACTTAAATAATTAATCGTCTACCGCACGGAAAGTGAACTTCAGCAGTTTTTAACTGAACAATTATCAAAATTTAATCATTCATTTTGTGAAAAAATCTAACGAGAAACGGAACAAAAGAACATCAACGGAAATATAATCTACTTTGACGATTAAAGACCAATAACCATTTTAGAATTTAATTCCAATTGGTAAGTAATAACTACTTTTTGCTCAATTTAATGACTTCATAAACTATCGAGTCAAATAGCTCAATAATGCATAAGTGGTAAGGGCATACATAACTAAAGTTGTTCCGTATTTTTCTAAGAAAGGCAAAGTAAATCATAGTAAAGCTGTAGCTGTCCCAAAAAAGGAACGTTCACGGTTTAGTTTACAATTAATGCAGGATTTCTAGACAGAAATAAGCCTGAAAGTCAAAATACTCTTCCGTCTTCGATTATTATATCTGAGCCATCCATGTTCTTCATAGAAATGCAATATCTTTCAAATTCGATCGAGGTGAAGATCAAGGTGTATAACTGGAGTATCGTACGATTTTTATCATGAGATATAAGTTATGACGGCTCATCAACTAACTGTTTAACTGCAGTTGTTGTTTTGATTATGATTTGCGAATAGGAGCACGATATGGATAGGATACGTGTAGTTGATGCAGCGCATTAACTATAAAAACTGCAGTCCTCCACTCAACTCAATCCCATCAAGTGGCTATGCATATCCGATGTATTTCAAAGCCTAACTTTATTCTCACTTCAGAGTTGCCAGTATCTTTAAAGTTGTTTTTAATTTAACTTAGTAAACGCTTTAAAATGATTAGCTATCAATCAATTTATTAAATACGGATAAGACCTTTTGAACTAAGAAAAGCTCCAGCTACAAATAAATGTATGAAAATTATAGGATTTTTAATCTAAAATGAAATTAGACTGATTCATTCGTTAAGCAAACAGTTTTTGCTCAGATTTACCATTTAATAACAGTGCATGTAGTCTTTATCTCTCTAAAGAAGGACCTTGTGGTAGTAGATATTGCAAATCTTGTGTCACCGGAAATATTTTAAGCATCGTAACGATTAATTTTTAATGCACATTTTATTCTTATCCACATGGTAAAATATACATGTATGTGTGAATGTCTGATCATCAAGTTGTTGCATGTCCAGGATTGCTTCTATTGAACTTGAGGATTGATATTATATTGATACACAATCCGATGCTTAATAGTTGCATGTAAATTCAACCAAATTTCAAATAATACGAAAGCATGTTAATATCGGCCTTCACTCTACCCTTTCTTTGGACTAAAAAACTTAAGATCAAACTCCTTTCTCGAGATTATTAGGTTTGGTAGAACAGATCATGATAAAAGAACTAGTAGAAACAAGTCTAAGACTATAATTACACATTCGTAGCAGTTAGTAGCAAGTAGCAGTAGTAGTAGTAATAGAAGTAGTAGTCGAAGTAATAGAAGTAAAGTAAGTTGGGTTAAGTTAAACATGCAATGTCCAAGTGACTTCACTTTACTTGGAGCAAAAAAATGATCATACGATTCGCAAAACTTTGCCCAATACCCAAACTAACTTGCTAAGGTAGTTTTAGCCGGCTGTATAAATAAAATATTCCAAACATAACATTCGCATAGGTCGATTTCTTCCATACAGGATCACACCATTATAAAATATGCAATACGATCACTCATATAACCAAATTTATTGTGAAGGAAGAAACGCTTTTTATATTTTAAACTCTTCTTGTTGAAGGAAAGTTGCATGAAAATTTTAGTTTGAGCTTTTTTTCCTCCAGAAACAATGACTCATTCCATGTAGGAATTACTGGATTAATAAAAAAAAATCAAATCAGACCATGAAGAGTTATTATAAAATCTAACATTATAGACTTATAAGTTTTTATCTCGATTATTTTATTATTAACGAATAGTTGTGCATTGTGGTGATTGTCTAATTGATAGAGGCTTTAACGGTTAGTTTCAATTCAATATCTGAAAAAATTAAATTTACCAATACATACTAAGTTATTGCTGAGGATAAAGCATGGCAAACCATGCATTTATGCTAAACCTCTCGTCAGTTGTTCCATGACTTTCATTCTTGCTAAACTTCAAAAACACTCAAGTAAAACTGTGCCAGCGTCATGGATAAATGTCCTTGACATTCGCTCTCTAATTCCATTAGCCTAACTGCCGATTCATTCAGAAAGGTTATCAAAGTATGTTAGACTTTAGCCAGTCGTCCTGGTACATATTTGATTACTTGTCGCATGTTTTTATTTTATACCTATTTTAGCATGATATATTAATCTATTATGATATCTTAATTGATCCCTAACCTCGTAGTAAATGCCTCTCATCAAAACCTGTCATTACTTACCCCTTACCAAGTCTAAACTAAATGAATTGTCAGGAGGTCGCAAGGGTCTCCAATTAAAACGAGATTTTACAAGGCTACTACAGGAAATATCAGGCCTACTAACTATAGATAACATCATTGCATGTATAATTTGAGAGCTTAGTGTAGTTTTATGTAGTAATTGAAACAATAAAACTATTCCTCCTACATGAGGAAACATCCTATTTTAACCTTTGAATACTTCTTGTAATTATCAAAACGCGAGAATAAATCACTGTAATTATGTTTGTTGCTCATCCTTTAAAATAACCTTAACTTGTTGATTCTAAGGAAGTTTAAGTTCTAATTTTAACTTCAAAATCCACAGAATTGCAGCCGAGAATGAAAATTAGCTTGTAAGATTTGAAGGTAGCTTTCCCCATAATCTCTAATCATCTAGTTAGTCCGTCAGAATAGCAATTTGGATGGAATAATATTCATTGCAATGAATATAATGCAATGATAGTTTTCAGATAAAGTGACTGACATGCATTTAGAGGGTGTAGAAAGGTGCACGCTACGTTGCGTAATTAATTATTCCCACCTTCCTTCACTTCTCGTTAAAACTGTTACTATATTACTATTCTTGTCAGCTAAATTATTAAATTTGAAATATAAATTTCCCTTATTGCGAATCCCTCGACTATTTAATTGCTTAAACTATCAAATACAATTAAGCAAAAGCATTCATGAGTTCATTACATTCAGCGGATCCCTATGTACTTAGAAAAACTTTGAAATAAAAAGTAGTAAAGTAAAAAGAACAATACAGTTATAATAAGCTAGAAAAGATGATCTCCAAGTCTGAAATGATTGAGCTATGAATACGACAGCAAGTTTCCTTCGATTTAGTGTCAAGTATTTCACAATTTTCTCTCAAATCTCGAGTTTCAGGTCGGGATAATCATATTTAATTTATGTTTGTAAAAATAACGATTACCGTATTTCCACTTTTAATTCCAGTGGGGAATTTTGTATAGTCAAGACGGCTAAAGTGTATGGGGAATTATTTAGAAGGTTGCTATTAAAGGGGCGGAATTAAAACAGGAAATACGGTACATGAATTGAAAGATGAGCTAAGACATGCAAAGTCTTTAACCTCGGTTTTAATTAAAAGCTCCGTGGGAATAAGGATACGATTAAACTAAGAATCCAGGCCCCGATCAACTGCGTAACGATGAGTTGGATTAAAAGCTTATCTTTCCTATTGAATCAATTTTAAGTCGGTCCATAGGTAATTAAATATCTTTGTGACTATTATTTGAAAGCATGACTGAGTTTATTCCGGTAATTAAGCAGCCAATTCAGCTCAAATTGAATACTACAACTTGATTATGGGATAACAATAATAATTATTGATCATCATCGTATTCAAATGCAATTTCCATCGCATGCCAGACATGCATGCTGCTACTACTACTACATACCGCAAACTAAGCATGCAAAATGTTGATGAATGAATAAAAAAAGTAGAAGTAAGGGAATCTTAGGGCGATTATATAAATGTACAGAATGAAATCTAAGTCCTACCTAAATATGCTACGATTAAGTGGTTTAGTTTACTTTAGTAAATCATAACCACTGCATGATGTATGTTTGTGATTTTTTCATGAAACCTAGAGCAATTCCCGTCCAGGGAGCTAATAACTAAACCTACCGAGTTACACTTTCCAGTCAAGTTTGGCATCTTCGACCGTTCATTTCCCTATTCGGCCAGACCTAGAAGCATATCGCTGTTAACTTTTTAACTTTATTACATTGACCGTGAACCTGAGTAAAGTAAAGTATCCATAGATTTGAATCGGTCAGATAAGAAAAAATAAATGATCAATCAAGATCAAGAACAACAGCGATTATAAAGCGAGATT